>SNQJ01S0070433.1:0-20271 GCA_010110895.2 Picea sitchensis | reverse complement strand
GATTCTTCTTCAAACTTCACACTTCGAGCTAGAATGAACTTTTCAGTGTGAGAGTCCAGAAATATATATCCTTTGACACCTTCAAGATATCCAAAAAATATGAATTCAACACTTTGAGGCTCCAAATCCTTCCTCTTATCTGTCAGAATGTGAGCCCATGCACGTGAACCAAAAATACGAAAGCGCGACACTTTCGGTTTCTTACCAGTCCAAAATTCAAAAGGAGTGGTGCCTTTGAGTGATTTGTGAGGAAATTAGTTCTGAATGTATGCTTCACAATGAATAGCTTCAGCCCATAGCTTGGGAGCTAATGATTTCGACTGTAGCATACAATTTGTCATCTCTTTTAAGGACCGTTTTTTCCTCTCCGCAACACCGTTCTGTTGTGGTGTATATGGCACTATGTGTTGTAGTTGTATACTGATTGAAGGCTGCGGGAATGGGACCGTAATGTCACTATAAATCCACCCAAGTGGTGAATAATATCTCTGTTCCTTCCCTTTGTCAAACTTTTTCTCTGGATGCTTGCCAAGAATGCATCCTTGACATACACTGCTTGTGAATTTAATAGCTGGCAATCCTTCTACCATGTTTTCCTTGCTGAGTTGATGCAAGTACTTATAGTTTAGATGGCCAAATATTTCATGCCATAACCTGATGATATCATTAGATTGTGAAATAAATACAATTCTAATAGATTTAGGAACAAAGTGGGAGAAGAAATACAAACGAGAACCATGATCTGCAATTCCATGTGCAAGCTGTGAGCCTGTGGAAATGTCGGTAATCACTGCGGAGTCCAAAGTGAATTCCACCTTCCTTCCAGAGCCAGAATGAGTGATCTGATATATCGAGAGAATATTTTCAGACAGCGAGGGTACATGAAGAAAATTTGTGAAGCAGCCCCCTTCAAGATCAACAATTCCTTCTCCGCACACCTTTGCGGGTGTGGCATCTCCCAAGTAAATTGGGGATCTGGTGCTTTCTTCGATGGAGTAAAATTCATCTTTTGATGCAGCCATATGGTTCTATGAACATGAATCAAGGATCCAAGCTTATGGAGTGGATGTGACAGCCATTAAATCATGACCATCTCGTGCTCTCCCTCCCGTTCTGTTATCATCTTTCTTCTTTGCATTTTCGGGCATCGTGAGATTGTGCTGCTGTACTTGCTTAGCCATCTCATCGATAGTCTTCCTCATGCAATTTTATTTGGGATGAAAACCGTTGGAACAATAGCTGAAAATTTCTCTTTCCTTATTCTTCTTCTTACCCTTAGGCTCATAAGAGTTCTCTGAAGATTATGCGAATCTCTCCTTCTTCGATTCAGGAAATTTACCCGTTCCTTTTTCCTTGTCTTTTCCACTGCTCTTTGGAGCATCAGTAGCTGCAAGTGCTTGGTTCTTGGAACGCTTGATGGAACCCATTTGGACTAAATTATCTTTCTCTTGAGTCAATTCTGCAATGAAATCATTCAATGGAGGCATTTTCCATTTTTCCTGAATCAATTTAGATGCTTGAAAAGACGACACAAATACGAAATATTCAGGGCCTAGTTTCGAGAGAATTGAAAGGATGAGTTGTTTTTCCACTTTCGTGACTCCACATGCATTAAGTTCAATGAGGAGGGATTTGAACTTGGTAAATAATTATTGCAGGTTTCTAAAATGAATTGGACTTAGGGATATGAGTTCATTCTCCAGTTGATGCACTGTTATTGCATCCTGCTTGCCGAATAGTCCTTCCAATGTGGTCCAGACCACATCGGGAGTAGTGGCTCCACTGACATGAAAGAGGAGATCTCTATAAATTGATAGGAATATCAGCCCAATTGATTCATCTAATTTATTGAAATACTTTATCTTCTCTGCTTCCGCAGTCGGTTCTTTCTTCGTTCCCATTGTTACCTGGTAAATCCCTTTGCTTCAGAGGAGCAGAGAGATCTCTGTCTTCCATTCGAAGTAATTGAAAGGATTTAGAATGGGTTTTGTGGGCTCAGAGAGATGATACATTTCTACTTTCTGCGCCTCCTGATGATCTATACCTGCAAATAAAACCATGTACAATCCACTAGATTCAATCTAGCTCTGATACCATGTAGAATTCCTGCAGAAACCCCGATAGATCTAGAATTCTAGTTAAATTGAACACAAACAATTTGCTGATATTCAAGAGATCAGAGAAAGTTTTTTCTCCATAAATAAGAGAATTATATTAATCAAAAATGAATATACATGAGAAACCGTCCTCAAAAAGAAGAGAGGAGGTGAATATATAGAATTTCCAACATAGAAATTCTAGTCAAAAAGAGCTAGAAATAGCTAAAATAGGTGTCATAAGCTAAGGGAGACCACATAGTTCGACCTAGAACACTAAAGATACATTTCACACACTTATTAATGTCCACAAGAGTTAAGTGATGTGCATTATCTCACTTAAGCTCACCTAACTGACAAGAGAAGCAGTTCCAACTCACTTAACTGACTCGAAATAGTAGCTACTAATAATAGTAACAACAAAAATCATTAATTAAGGAATAAATCTCTCACTCAAAGAGGAGGTGCATATTCCCCAACAATAGATGTGTTTTTCATGGGGGACTTGGAATAAATCAAGGATAAATCAAGAATAAATCAAGAAAAATCAAGAAAATCAAGAACCGGGAGTTGAGTCTTGATCTAAAATTAGCAGTTTTCCTTAAAATATAGGGATGAGGCACCCTTCTTCTCTATGTGGCCAAATTAGGTGAAATAAAGTGTAAATGAATGTATTAACCAATATGTAGGAGTCTAATCTAGTTATAAACTAATGTAAGTTAGGATTATGCTCCAACATCAACTTTATGTTGAATTCTCCCTATTGATATCTGGATTTCATGAGCTTTCTGTTATCTGCTCGGTGAGTCTGGACATCTTTCTGCAATAGTTCAATGATTTTCATCATGTTTCTCTCCTTATCTATCTCTTCTCCATGCCCATTGGAGTTCTATCCTTCAACTCCCAAATGGACATCCATTCCTCTAGCTTCATTATCTGAACTAGAAGCATTTTGTGTCTCCTCCATTTCTATGCATTAAGTGACAATTTAGTTCAGTTCTGACAATCGTTAACTCTGTAACGCAATGTGAAGTCAATCAAAATTTTTCAGGCCATCAGTCCTTAAAAAATTTCCACAATATTCATAAACCAATCTGATTCAAGAAAACGTTTAGATTTCATTATGTGATTCTTGAGAAATCAAGAATCCATGAAGATATTTTCTTTCTGAGCTCTTCTTCATTCTGCAATAATTTTAGGCACTAGCCTCTTCCTCTTAGCCCCCAACCTATGTGACCACGGGCTATGGCCAAGCGCTATATTGATAGGTTCTTACTCAGGACTTTGGGCCTTCGGCTTCAAAAGTTTTCAAAGCACATCACAACAAATCTCTCAGAGTTCCAGATTAACGAACTCGCGAAGTAGGGTGGATCAATAGTCCACGACTACCCATCATCCAACGACTGACACCCACTGTGGAACTTCAGGCATCTGAGCTCCAGGACTTTGGAGATTCAGAGCTTCGAGACTTCAGAGGATTTCACAGCTAGTGCCACGTGCCAATGTGACCCTCATGGCCCCACCACCCATACTCGAAAAGAGCTCCCCATGGAGAAACATTAGAAATGAACACGTGGCCCACTTAGACATGTGACACATGTCACATTCCAAATGACATTTAAATCTTTGGTGGGTTTGAAACCCAGTGACACATGGCACACATCCCATGGGTTCACATCATTTTCGATGACATCATAATGCCACATTACTCCGAAATTTCGGGCTTCGAATTTTGAATTTCCATACTTCTTTACCCTCTGGGTCCACATAGTACAATTGTCAACATTCCAAGTGGGGGAATGTGGTAGGCATAGGGGAGATCCACGTCACCTCTAGGTGACATCATCATGACTCTCTACTTCGACTCTTCGGGGATTCATAGCTTCGGGCTTTATGAGTTCTTGCCTCTGCACACACTAATTCTTCTGAATGCCGAAATCCCAAACAAGCAAATCTACTGACATGTGTCCCTCTTGATGGAAAATCTGTCTTAACTCTGGACTTCAGAACTTCAGGGTATTTCTCCCTTCACCACTGCATTTTTCCCTTTTAACTTGGCTTGATCCAATGGTAAGGATTCTCCCCAGATCTAGAGTGTATATCTCCTCCGACTTCAGAGCTTTGTGATTCAACCCTTCTCTTATTTTTGCACCTATCTTCGTCGAAGTCGCGAAGTTTGAAGAGATTCCAAGGTAACCCTCTTGCAATTTCTCCAGATCTGATGGTCATGAAGGATTCCCCTTCTCCCGAACAGATCCTACGGCCCCAACACCATGAATGTTGTGATTTATTTCTTTGTGGCCATTTCTTAAACTTATTATGCCTCCTATGTTCTGAACAAAGTCCAAGTGTTCTTTCAACGCCCTTGTACCCCTCTGTACATCAAAATTATCTAGACTTCATACTCCAAATTTCTTGTTCGTGGCCCCTCTAGGTTCCGGGTAGGAACCATGGGCTCTGAACTTGAATTTTTTCCATTTCGACAACAATTATTTTCTGAAACTTTTGCTTCAACTTCCACTAGCATGGACCATCCAGGCTTAGTGTTGAAAGCATGGCTCTGATACCAATTTTTAGCATCCCCAACCACCAATAGGCCAAGCAATGCCACTACTCAGACAATTCACTTAGCTCAACTAGCTTTATTACCAATTTGTACCATACCTAACCATAACCTGCTGGGCTATGTCATGCATAGATACTTGCGGAAAAACATACACATCCATATAAACATAGAATGACTATTCTACATATATATAACATACTAATGAGGAAATAAAAATAAGCTTACACATGCAACATATGCAACATACACATGAAATACTCATTAATTATAATGCAAATACAAATACACATCATACACCGAACACATAATTCATACTTATATTTTAATATATGACCACTAACTGCATGCATACCTTCCACAAACCTCCCAACCTTATACCACGCTGCTCATCATGCTCAACAGTGGGTCACCCCCGAGCTGGGACTAAACTCCACCGGGCAAGGGAATTCTAGGCTTAGCAATGACAATAAGGAAGTTGCACAAAACAACAGGAAGGATATTTTATCCCAGGAGCCACTTATGACCACAACCCACAGACCCTCATTCCCCACACACATACTCCACCATAGGAGGGTACACCTTCACTAATACAAGTCCATTGACTACTACACCTCCCTTACCTTGGGATTCAACAACAGGCTAGACCATAAGTCTTAGAGTACTGTAGCTACTATGGGACTCCCTTTCAGGAGAACTCACTTCTCAGCAAACTCTCTCACCTAGGAGATTTTCTCATAGGCTTGACAACCTTCTTCTTCAATTCATCTCCTAAGAAACAAGCAACAACATTTAGCTACACACGAGCGACGGTAGCAACAGAAAACGGGTATGAACACCAAAAATGGCAACATCCAAATGCTAAGACACAACATGGGTCAAGTGAATACAATTGCATCGGGCTTCACTGGACAAACACGGAATAACTCAAGTGTGATTGCAAGATTCCAAAGGTGTGTGCTAGATACATAAGCGATGATGATGGAGAACTGGTTCAATGTGTGAATCCCTAGTCAATGAGGAAGGTGACAGACTTCCAGAGAATCATAAGGGTCATGAGGAAACTCAAAACTAGTCCCAACACAAGGATGGTAAGAAACACCAGAGTGGGAAGAGAACCCCCAATGAGCTAGACTTCCCAGCTATAAAATTCATGCACCCATGTTGACGCATGTCTTCCTGAAGCCGCATGAGTTCCACATAGCACTCGTTCCCCTTTCTCCCAGGAACTTAGGACACTACGACTTATGTCAACTATATCTTTTGGGAAATAATAATAAAATATTATTCCCTTAGAGGTAATCCCTCTAGCTTATCCCCTAGGCCTAGACACTTATCCCCCTTCCCTTACCCTACCTAGTGGAGCTTAGGCCCCCATAACTCTTCTTCGTGGTCGGTCTACACACAACAGTGTAATTTTATTAATGATGCGAGTGTTTACATATACAAAATTAGGCTCATTGGCCTTAGCATCTGGCTCACCATCCTAATAAACACATAAGTCTCTCAACTTATAATCACTTGGCTCACCAGCCTATAAACATAATTACAATTTAGTAGGGGCTCGGCCTCGGGGTGTTATACAACTTATGGTTGAATTTGGTTTACTATGGTTGACCTTGGTTGAATTTGGTTTACTATGGTTTTTTTATGGTTGACTTTGGTTTACTATGGTTGACATCGCTCAACCATGTTTGATTATGGTTGACTATAATTCACTTTGGTTGACCATGGTTAACCATGTTGATTATTTTTAACCATGATTTACTATGGTAATGTCACATTATAATGTACATCATGGTTGACTTATGTCAAATATCTACATTCCTCAATGGTTGTGTTGTAATGCAATGTCCATCAAGGGTTATGCCACGTTGCGACATTCCTCAAGGGTTGTGTTGGATTATGATGTTTCCCAATTATTATGTCGCATTGAGATGTTCTTCTTCATTATGTAATGTCAAACTTCTACACTCCTCAGTGGTTATGTCACCTAACAACATTCCTTAAGGTTTATGGTTTATTGTGATATTCCTGAATGGTCATGATACATTATGATATTCATCTTGGTTGGATTTTATGGAATTTCTATGTTCCTCATTGATGTTGGTGCACACACATTTATTAAGGGTTATGCCACATTTGTGATGTTCCTTAATGGTTATGTTGCATTGTGATGTTCATATTTTTGGACTTGTGTTGAATTGCAATGTTTAAAGGGTTATGTTGCATTGCGAAGTTGATGAAAGAATATGATGGATTGTAATTTTCCTCAATGGTTATGTAGCGTTGCGGAATTTATCTTAGTTGGCTTATGTCGAATTTTTATGTTCCTCCATAGTTACATCACAATTTGATGTTCGTCAAGGGTTATGCTAGACTATCACATTCCTCATTGGTTTTTTCATATTGTGATGTTTATCATGGTTGACTTGTGTTTACCATGGTTGTATTTAGTTGGCCATGGTTCACTATGGTTGACTAAGGTTGATCATGTTGATTATGGTTAGTAATGGGTGACTATGGTTGACCATGTTGATTATGTTTAACCATGCTTTACTATGGTAATGTCGCATCACAACATTCATATTGGTTGAATTATGTTGAATTTCTACGTTCCTTAATGGTTGTGTTGCATTGTGACACCCATAAAGGGTTATGTCACATTGTGATGTAATGCAAGGGTTATGTCAGATTGTGATGTTCCCTAATGATTATGTTGCATTACAACGTACATCTTCATTGACTTATGTCGAATTTCATTGTTCCTAAATGGTTTTTTCACATTGCAACATTCATTTAGGGTTATGTCACCTTGCGACATTCCTTTAGAGTTATGTTTTGGTGAAATATTCTTGCATGGTTGAATATGGTTGAATTTGGTTGGACATGGTTGACTGTGGTTGAATATGGTTGACTTTGGTTGGCTATGGTTGAATATGATTGAATTTTATTGATTATTTTTTACCAAGGTTTACTTTGTTAATGTTTCATTGCGACATTATGTTTGACTTATGTTAACCATGGTTATCTTTAGTTGATTATGTTTCACTATGGTTGACTTTGGTTAACTTATGTAAACAATGGTTGTAAATATGTTGGGCATGGTTCACTATGGTTGAAATTGGTCGACTATGGTTCACCAAGTTAGAATATGGTTGACTATGGTTGATCATTGTTGACTTTGAATGATTATGGTTGAACTTGGTTGATTATGTTAAACCATGGCTTACTATAACAATGTTACATTGTGATATTCACCTTGGTTGACTAATGTCGAATTGCTACATTCATCAATGATTGTGTCATAGTGCGACTAATCTAGGTGTATATCAGTGTCCACCCACCTATTCCATTGGCTCAAAACATAGTTTTCCACCTTGGTAGTTGTTTTATGGTTTTTCGGGTCCTAAACTTCCAGGATCGTTTTGAGGCCCTAATCAACTTTTTTTTGGCATTTTGGAGACTAGGCTAGCCAAAGGCTTTAGCTTGGACCTGGTAAAAATGTGTAATTATTACCTATACCTTTCCAATGAGATATTGTGTGCCCTAAACAGAGATCATATGAAAAATTTATGCCCTCGAGAAGTTGATGTATCAACTACCCCCATTGGGGCCCACACACCTTTTGGCGTTTTATCTTCTAGGGTTAGGGTTTTGTATGATTACGGTTTTCTCATTAATACTTTATTTTAAAAAGGAATTTTGAGCCTCATTGTAAACAACATATTCTTGCAAACGAGCCAATTTTCACATCTCTTCTCAAAGGTAAGCTGCCACCATTCTAGCGAGTTCATTCAGTCTATATTTTTACAGTTTCTGTACATTTCTTTCATTAATAGAAATTGTGTATTATTGTATCTATGTTCTTCTTGAAATATATCTATGTATTTCCTTATTATATCTTCCCCTTCAATTGATTCTTAAAATAATCTGGATCAATGATGTCCATCAAGGGTTATGTCACATTGCAAAATTCATCAAGGGTTATGTGGATTGTGATGTTCCCTAATGATTATGTTGCATTGTGATGTTCATTTTGATTCGTTTATGTCAAATTACTATGTTCCTCAATGGTAGAATCACATTGGGAGGCTCTGTCAGGGTTATGTCTCCTTGAAACATTCCTTAAGGGTTATATTTCGATGTAATGCTAATGATTGGTCATGATCCATTGTGATATCCACCTTGGTCATCTTATATGAAATTGCTATATTCCTCAATGGTTATGTTGCATTGCGACATTCATCAATTGTTATGTCACATTTGTGATGTTCCTTAATGTTTATGTCACATTATGGCATTCATATTGGTATACTTAAGTTTATTTGTACTCTTTTTTTGATGTTCCTTAAGGGTTATGTTGCATTGCTACATACCTAAATGGTAATGTTAGATTGTTACATTCTTCAATGGGCATGTCACATTGTGACTTTCAACTTGTTTAACTTATGTTGCGTTCCTACATTTCTAAATGGTTTTGTGACATTTATTGATGGTTATGTCACATTGTGATGTCCCCAAAGCATTCTATTGAATTATGATGTTCATTAATGATTATGTTGCATCACAATGTTTATCTTTGTTGACTAATGTTGAATTGTCATGTTACTTAATGACTATTTTGCATTGTGACATTAATTAAGGGTTGTGCTACAATGAAACATTAATAGTGTTGACCATGGTTGAAATTAAAGATTGGATTCAACATTATATCACATCATGACATTAATACGTTGATAATAATAATTAATTTTACTTTAGGTACTAAATTTTATGATTATGTGAACTTTGGAGTATCTACATTTTTGTGTTTGAAATTCCTTATGATAGAGTATATCTAAATTTTTAATGAGGTAGTTTCTATGTTTTGTTATCACCAAAATGTATCTATTAGATATTGCAATGTAGTTTTGATACATCATATTTACTATAGTTGATTTTGGTTGAATATGGTTGATTTTAGTTGGGAATGGTTGGTTGTGGTTGGCCATTTTGATCATGGATGCCCATGTTTGAATTTGGTTGACTATGGTTAACTTTCATTGATCAATATTAGGAATGGTTAGTTATGGTTGATGTTAAGAACCAAATATCAATATAGCATAGAAAAACCTCAGAAAAAGTACTCAACGCCTTGAAAAAGAGATAATTTCAGATAATAAGCCTCTTCGAGGGGGCAACCTCCTTTTAACCCACTTAAATGTTCAAGTACAAGATGAGCAACCCTTTAACCCACTTAAATGTTCAAGTACAAGATGATTCCACCGAAAATGTCTCCTTGGTATATATAGGAGACTAGGAGGTATAAATGGCAACTAATGGAATAAAGTCACATAAATAAAATAACATTACTAATGTAATATGCCCCAATTAAGGGGTAATGAGCCAATATTAGGGCTTAACATGCCCTCCCCTTGAAACAGTGTTGTCCTAACGCTTTGAGTAACTCGATTCTTTCAGATAAAAGATTCATTCGGCGGAATCTGTTCCTAGTTTCTCCATTTAATGAGATACTGGAATAGATCTATTCCCTCAGCTGGCAATTTCTTGTGTCAGTGATGGCTTTGTGCTCCAATATGATTTTTCCTTCCTTTGTCAAGTCTCCGAAATATCATAGTTTGAATCCAGGGATCTTGTCTTCTATAACCTTCTTTTTTAAGCATGAAACATGGAAAACTAGGTGTACTCATATGAAGATGCACCCAATTTCTATGCCACAGTACCAATCTTTTGCAACACCTATATACTAGGTACTTTGGTAATAATTTATTATCCTTCTTGATTTCTTTTGAGGGACATCTCGCTTGTATGGTTGTAGTCTTAAAACCCAACTCTACTTCAAAACTTCTTTTCACTATGATGTTGATCCGCTTGTTTCACAAGCATTATGCCATGGTCGTTGTCCTTTAAGATTTGGAGAACTTGTTGTTGATTCTATGTGATCTTCCACCGCTTGAACTTTCTTATATTTTATTTTAGAGAAGAAGGATGAAGGAGGGTGGTATCCATAAAGTTCCATAAACAGGAGCCATTTTTGTTGCAAGATGAAAGGAAGTGTTATACCACCATTCTCGCCAAGGGTAACCATTTGATCCATTGTGTTTGTTTATCGTAGACAAAGCAACTAAGGTAGTCTTCCATGCATTTGTTCACTATCTCGTTTGTCCATAAGATTGAGGATGATAGGATGAGCGTGATCCACCCAAGACTCTAAACAAGAAAAATAATTCTTTCCAAAAATCCTGAAGATGATTCCTCTCATTACTACACACCTTTGGATGCCATGTAGTTTTTGAATCAGTTTCCATGAATGTGTAAGTAAATCAGACAGCTTTGAAGGGATGAGAGAGTGCACAAAAGGTGTGTACTTGGCTCTACCTATCAACAATCACCATGATGACACTCTTTCCTTCTACTGCAACCCTGATGAAATCCATGGAAACCTCCTCCTAGCAATCATTTGGGATGGATAATGGTTGTAAAGACCGTGGTCTTTAATTGTTTCCACCTTATTTTGTTGAAAACCAAACATTCTTCCAAAACCTTTGAACATCAAGTTTAAGTCCATCCCAAAAAAAATCCTTTCTCAATTCTATGGTATGTTTTCAAAATCCCGCTGCCCCTCCTACTAGAGAGGTGCAATTCCAATAGTACCTTTGTTTGAGTTTGGAGCTCTTACATAAATATAGTTAATTTGTACCATAGTAATCATTTTTCCACAAAATACCTAATGCACTGGAATCCTACTTGCAACCTTTGAATGAGAGAGTCCACACTTTTTCATCATTCTTCCATTCATCCTTGCTTCTATTATCCAATCGGGTTGATGATCGAGATATCATAGAGAAAGGGCCTCAACATATCTATCCTTTTCTAAGAGTGCACGCCAACATTTTTCTTTCCCCTTTATAGACACCCAAAATCATAACCCAATATCTTGTTACCCATTTTGTTGTTCTTCAGATAATTCCTGTTCCAAGAAGTATTTAAGACTATCATGATCTGCTTTTGACTCCTATGCCTACCTATTAGGTAAGGACACCACTTTTCAATGGATGTAGTATTTCCATCATTTCCTTCTCATAAATGTTTGTGTAAGTCCGTTTCCCTTTGAGTGGTCAACTTTCAAAAGCTACATGCCTTCCTTCTTGCATATTAGACATCACCAATTCCATTTCTGATTCACCATTTAGTTGCCTGGAGTCCATGAAAATGCATCCTTCTTAGTTAGTGTGTCAGCAGTTGTGCCGCTATTTTCCATAGTTCAACAAACTTGTAGAACCCGGCCAAACCCAAAATCCTAAGATTCTTCATTTGGGAATCACCAAATTATAATGACCTTTAATCTTGTTAGGGTCTACCTTGACACCTTTCATGAGTTACAATATGACCCAAAAACTCTACCTCCTCTTTACTACAGAAACATTTGATGGTTTGGCATATAGTTGTTGTTCTTTTAGTAGTTGTAGCACTCGCCAACATGCTTCCATTATGATCCTCCCAAGACTTTTACTTTATAGATTAGTATATCATCAAAAATACCAACAACATGGGTTGAAGGGCTTGAAAATGAATTCATCAACCCTTGGAATGTGGAAGGTTCATTTCTAAGGCCAAAAAGGCATTTAATTCAAAATTCATAATGGCTTTCATGAGTTCGTAATGTTTTTGGGATATCTTCTTCCTTCATTCTCGACCGATGATACTCAACTTAAGATCCAATTTTGTGAAATAGATTGTCCATGTAGTTCATCTAACAATGTAATGACAACAATGGAAATCCATCGTTACAGTGATCTTGTTGAGCTCTCTATAACTGGACACATATGAGCTATCTTTTCTGAAGGTACCATTACCACCGGTGTGGAGTAAGAACTTGGCTAGGTCTAATAATTCCACTCTTAACATTTCTTCAACCATGTACTAAATTTCACTCTTCCATGTATGGGTATCCGTAGATGGCCTGATGTTAGGATGGACACTCCCAGGAATTAGGTGTTTTTCATGATCATGATTTCGAGGGTGGAAGACCTTTAGAATATCTTCAAATACTTTGGAATGCTTATCAATGATCCTTTGATATATTGAGGAATAAATGGCTTATATAGTTTCTGAACATCTAGTGAGCATAGTTGTGCAATAATTCCTTGATGCCCTTTTCAATAATTTTGTCATGCCATTAGAGCTTATCACTCCATCGGGTTTTCCTGTGACACCTCTTTTAACTTAATTTATTTTCCTTCCAATGAAAATTTCCATGAAAAGTTCTATTGAAAATTGTGCCATCGCTCCTAATGATTGTAACCATTGATTCCTAGTACAAAACATCCACTCCACCCATGGGTATAGCAATCATCGGACTATTCATTGTCCTCCCATAGTAAGATTGATCTTATTGCATTTTCCTGAGAAATTGATAGTTCCTCCATCTCACAATCATTACTTTGAAACTCCTAATCGATATACAAAGAAATTGAGAGCTTTGACTAATTTATAGTGAATGAAAATTATGAGTACTACGTAATCAATTAGACTATTACCTTTTCTTTGATGTATCCTCATATTGAGGGTTTGAGGAGTGCTAATTCCAAACAATGACATACAATATCGTGGAGTCAACTCTTTAGATGAAATTGTTTCTAAGTTTTCATCCTGAGATGGTTCTTGTTCTGTTCTTCTTCCTCTTCACAATCTATGTAGAATAATTTCTTCACCACACTTAAAGTTCCTACTATACTTGTTGTCATAATTAAAGCATAAACGTTTTCTTTCCTCCACCCAATTGTTGAGGTGTCAACCTTGTAGGTTGAGGTGTTTTAGAAGAAGGAGCATTGTTCTCTATAGATGTTAGGATTGGTCCCTTCTAGTAGCCATAGCCATATTTTTACTTCTCTTCAACATTTCTGCCACCTTAAAATGGCATTCTCCAATGATTTTGGGTTCCTAAAGGTGAAACTCCCTATACAATGTTATCCTTTAAATTTCCTATGAATATCAATCAAGTGCTCATCCTGAATATCGGTTACCTTTATATTCAATCTTTGGAAGTTCTCAATGTGCTCAGTAACTAAACCCTTTTGCTTGAGATTTATCAATTGGCTAAAGAAGGTATTGCTCCTTGTATCCTCATAGTGTGCTATCATTTCTTCCATGAAAATTTTCCAAGTGACAAGTGATTTGTGAGAACAAAGCCATCGATACCATACAAATTGATTAGGTTATAAATATAAAGAAGAAATTTGTACCTTTTGTGTATGTGGCACATTATGTAGATCAAAGAATTGCTCCATCTGAAGTATCCTTGTGATTGGGTCCTTGCCATCAAACTTCCTCATATCGATCTTAGGAATGTGGTTGGTCTTCAACCCAAAGTTTGAGTTTGTCCATTCTGGATTCACCTTCCTTGTGTCCTCATCATGAATTTCATGGGATGCATTTTCACTTTCAGGTGTCTTCTCTGTTACAAATTTTTTCAATACTTCCATGATCTCCTCTTTTAAACCATCTATCTTTGCCTCCAACTTAGCTTCCATCTATTGTAGTTCATATTCTGTAACTATCTTCTTTTGTAAATCATTTATGTCCCTACGCATTTATTCACCTTCCTCAAGAGTCCAAGTAGGATTTTTTGGAGGCTTATTTGGTGTAGAAGTTCCCTTTTTGGGTGGCATGTTGGCCAAGTATCACTTTTGAACCTTGATTTTGAGGCAGTTCTGTTAGACAATCTTTCTTGTGTTGTATCTCCCAAGTTTCAGCCCTTCTGGGTATGAAACTTTATTTTATGTAGTTCTCTGATATTTCTTCTCTACAATGCCATAGGTCTGATCAAAATTGGATGTGCCAAGTGGAATTTACGGTAACTTCCCCACAACTCGTCGATTTTTTTCCTTTCCAGGAGATCTCACTTGTATGCCCCACACAAAATAATTGATATAAAATTCTGAAACTCATACCGAAAATACTACAGGCTGTCCACGATAAAATGAAACTGGTCCCACTCAATTTGGATACTCTAGAAAGAAGTTATGATTGTTTTACCTGAAAAACCTTCTTGAGACTAGTCAATATGACTAGTCAGATACCCTATCTTACACAGGGTGTATATACAAATTTAAGATGACCCAGAAGTTGAACTGTTTACCACAGATACCTTACTAATTTTTGTGAATAGACTCCGGATTTCAGGGTCTGAAACATTACAAAAAATGTTTTATAGTGAAAATTCCGCAATGACTCATTTTAAGATGATTCCAGAACCCTATCTTGTACAGGCTGTATCTCTGAAAGTATAAGGCCTCAGGCGATGAAATTTTAATCCAATGTACCTTGATCCATCTACTAAATATCCTCCAAGTCGTTCTTTCTGAAATGTTGTACAAACAAAGTTATAGCGAAAATGCCAAGGTGTCTCAGATGTAGCAGTGAAACCCCAAGACCTTGAGCTCTGATACCATATGTTAAGAACCAAATATCAATATAGCATAGAAAAACCTCAGAAGAATTACTCAATGCCTTGAAAAAGAGATAATTTCATATAATAAGCCTCTTCGAGGGGGAAACCTCCTTTTACCCCACTTAAATGTTAAAGTACAAGATGATTCCAAATGAAAATGTCTCCTTGGTATATATAGGAGACTAGGAGGTATAATTAAAACTAATAGAATAAATCCAACATAAATAAAATAACATTACTAATGTAATATGCCCCAATTAAGGGGTAATGAGCCAATATTAGGGCTTAACAGTTGACCATTTTGAGCATGGTTGACTAGGTTTCACCATGGTAAACTATTACATACCTAATGCTCGTGATTATGATATTTTGTAAATAGTATTGTAAATATTATTTAGGAGAAATATTAAGAATCGTAGGTGAATATGAAGAGTCATTCAGACCTCTTGGAAGATGAAACAAAGGTCATCCCAACTTGTATTTATGAATGCATGACATTAATGAAAATCAATCAAGTGTGGATTTACTCTTTCTCTACCCATACCCGACTTAACAATGGTATTAGAGTAGGTTTTAAGTCCATTATTCCCTCTACCTGCGTGTATAAACATCTCTATAGGTCTTTCTCATGCGTATAAAAATGCCTCTATAGTTATGTTGTCCTTCTCTTGCATATTTGAGATATGTTTTCCTCTTTTGGATCCATCTTTGATTCCCTCTTCCCATTGCATGGTTTTGAATATTTACCTTCACTCGATCAAAAATATCTCTGCATGTTGTATGAGAAACCCTTCATGGTATCCAAGAGCAAGCCGAAGTCCTCCTTCCACTCCAACCGAAACTTATTGGTTTTATGATTCTCTGTAGTTATCCTTTTTCCCTAATCAATTTTTCTCCAGTCTTATCCTCCTTAGAAGTTTGTAGGGTCTAATGAACTGAATGTGTGCTTGGTTCCACTAGCTCTACATATGGCCATGGTCATCAATACATTACCTAACTACCAAATTCTTGCTAGAATTATAATATATGTATTCTTTGTTATACAGAATCAGAGTTTCCAATTATGGAGTGCGAAAGCCAGTTCGAATCCTATCACCATTTCTCCATTATCACCATTCAAAGATTTTGCAAAATATAGTTCAAATATTGTCACAATTTCTCCATTGTCTATAGATATTTCAACAACTAGTATGAAGAGTCTTCAAGGATAGTTGGTTGGTGCATGTTAGGGTCGACGCTTCAGTGTACCTCACTATTATTCTCGAATATCTCTCTATCTAGGTTTTGGAACTTGCTGGTAATGCTTCTTGAGATAACAAGAAGAATCATATAGTCTCATGGCATATTGAGCATGTTGTTCGAAACGATTAGGAGATGAACAAGTTGCTAATTTTTCAAGATGTTTTTTGAAGGAGTGAGTGTAGAGATCAAGTATTAGTATGTGGTGTTTTTGGTATTAGTTTAGTGTAGGATATGATTTTTCCTAATTAGAGATAAAAATTCCATGCCTAACTGAACAATTTTTCCTCATCTTGAAGTGTTCTAGTCTCATTATGCATTTTCTTCTTCTTTGAGATATTTGACTTCTTGGGTAGCTTCATATTTCTATGGGAAATGAATTCTATCATATCCATTGTTGGTGTGGTGCAGAATGCCAAAGAAAATTACCCATAATGGTCCAAAAATATTAAAAACACTTTATTTTTAATGACTTGTGGGCTGGAATTTGTGGAGAAAAAGTTGATGGAAGACTAGCCATACCTACAAGAGATAAGGATATTTCCCTATGGAATAAAAAATACAAGAAACATGTTATGTGATTGATACAATAATAAGTGAATAGGTGAGACACCATATTATTTCCATTAAATAATCCTATGGTGCTTTAAAGAAATCAAAGGATTTGTCTGACTCACACTTAGAATTGGAGGTCATACGATTGATGGTAAATCTCTTCAACCTATAAATGAATAATGATGATCCCATGGCTTTAGCTTATCATATCAAAGCCATAATGCATGAAATTCATGCCACTGGAGTGAAGATAAAAATTCTTCTCATAGCCTTCATTAAGGCCCTCTACCCTACATATTCTCACTACCTTGAATCCTTGCAAGCTAGTGGTTAAATGAAATAAAAGATAATTTTAAGGATGGAAATTTATTTGAGGATGTAAAGACATTGGTGAATCTTACTAGTTATTAATATGCAAACTATGAAATGTTTGGAAATATTTTTGTAAAAATATTCAAATTTCTAAGGATTTTATATATTTTCTATAAATTTTTGGTTATTTTTAAGGTAAAATAATTTTATTCTATAGAATTTGGTTGAATCACTTAAAACAAAAGTGGAAATCTATGAACATTGTTTTGGAAAAAGCATGGAAAATTATTCCATGGGAAATTTATAACCCCTAAAATTTTCCCTGAATGAAATACATCACATTTGACACTTTGGTGGAGAAAATTGTAGAATATGAGAAATCCTTTGGAAAGAAATTAGCTCCACCCACTTGGGAGATTGTGTGCCTTGCTAAGAAAGGGAAGAATAAATCACATGATTCTTTTAGAGGAGAAGGAAGTTAAAGAGGATGTGGAAGACATAATTTCATAGGCAAGGGGTAGGCACAACCAAAGTGAGAGATATGATATTCATTATTATTGTTGCAGAAAGAATGGGTCACACGAAGAAAAGACATGCAAAATAACATGGGACAAGGTCAATGAAAAATAGAATAAAAAATAATACAAAGGTAAAACATCAGATCTTGCAAAAGGTAAAGCATTTGAATTTTCTCATTATATTTTTTCCCACTACAATATTGAAGTAACTAAAGATTTGTTTAACACTTCATTTATTCTTGGAGATATGCATGGATTCTTGGCACATGTGAAACATGCCACATGACCTTTTGGAGAGAATTATTTGAATATTTCAATGACAATGTAGATGGCATAATTTATTTTACATATAAATTGAGTCTCAAATCTTTAAGAATTGGAACCATTAGGATTAAATTTCCTGGACTCCTGGATCTTTTTTTGCATGATGTGATATATGTTATTGAGTTGTGAATAAACTTGTTGTTTCTTGTGCACATTCGACAACAAGACCACTCTATTCATATCTTCAGTGGAAAAGTTGAAATAAAGAATTGGATTTTGACAACATGGTCATTATGACATGAGTAGAGGATGAAATATTGTTGAAGTTGAAAGGGACATATTCTCATGCATAAAATTATACAAACCTCCCTCATCATGATTAAGGTACATTTCCATATAGTCTCTTATGGAATTCTATATGTGGACACATTAATTATGACAACCTTCATTTGTTGAAAAAATGGTGTTTATGGTTTACCTACTATTCCTAGGAATTTGAAGAAATGTGATGGGTGTATCCTTGTAAAACATAGTAAAAAACCATTTCATGATTCTACTTCCATAGTAGGTAGAAAACTTGGATTGATACATTTTGATTTATGTGACCCCATTACTATTCCATATGCTAATGGAAATAAATATATCATGTATTTTATTGATGATTACACCAGGATGTGTTGGGTGTACTTGTTGAGAGAAAAATATTAGGCCTTTGAAAATTTTAAAAATGTTCATGTATGGATCCAAAATGAAGCACAATCACATATTGACTCTCTTCATACTGATAATTGAAGAGAATATACATCTAATGAATTTGAAAACTATCTTTGCAAACATGGGATTCAACATGAAACCATAGTTCCTTACAATCCTCAATAGAATGGCGTATCTAAAAAAATGAACAAGACTCTCTTAAATATGGTTTGTTCCATGATGGTTTTCAAAAATATGAAATTGATGTTTTGGGATGATGCAGTTCTATGTGTAGTATATGTGAAAAACATGAGTCCATATCAAGATATTATAAATAAAAATCCTTATGAAATGTCGTATGGATGCATTCCTTTGGAGAGGCATCTCTGGGTCTTTGGTTCCACCTTCTATTCCTTAATTCTTATGGAGAAAATAAACAAGATTGATGTAAGGAGTTGGAAGTGCATCTTCTTGGGGAACTCAAATACCACCAAGGGATATCATCTTTACAATGAGGTAAAAAATAAATTCGTTCTTTCCAGAGATGTAATTTTATTTGAATCCTCCAAGAATGGCAAAATTGTTGAGCGAAAAATTGATCATCTAGATAGATTCACCCATGTAAAGACATATCAAAAATTTGATGATGAGATTATATGTCTTGAAGGGAGGATCCCTAGCTTGGGTCAATATCTAGAATCTCCTTTTGAAGAACCATCTCCCCTTCATGAACAAGTTTTATACACTTCATTAGAACCTGAAGTTCATTTGGATGATGTTATTGAGATAATTGAAATATTAAACCTTGATGATAATTCAACACCTTCTCCATTAGCTGAGCAACCTAGACCATATAAGAGAGGTCCACTAAAGTGGCTCATAAAGACACTTGAAAGTGTTCATCCTAATGAGGTAAAAAATATAGGAACCAAAATTTCTACAAGACAAGATGTAGATGATGTAGATAATTCAAATTCAGGTGATGTAGATCATATGGATGTTTCATATAATTGTGATTTGAATTTATTTGCTAAATTTGAAAAAACATCCTTTGAAGAAGCCACTTATCATGTTGAGTGGAAACAAGCCATGCAAGAGTATGATGCTCTCATCAAGAATGGGATATGGAAGTTAGTAGACCCTCCATTTGGAACCAAACCAATTAATTGCAAGTGGGTCTTCAAAAAATTACAAATATATTGCTCACTTGAAAAGAACAAATCAAGGCTCATGACAAAAGGATTTGCACAAAAAAAAGGTATTCGTTATGAGTAGAATTTTTACCCCAAAGAAAAATGGGCTACCACTCATTCTCTGTTTTCCTTGGAAACACAGAATGGGTGGAAATCTCATCAAATGTATGTGAAGACTACTTTCTTGAATGGAGACTTGAAAGAGAATGTTTTCATGTATCAAACATAAGTTTTCATTGTGAAGGGACAATAATAGAAAGTATGCAATTTTATAACATCCCCATTTTTAATCCCCACAAATTATATTGTAACTGTATAAATGTGAATTAGGTGGGTGAGCTGATGTGTTGGGGTGAGGAGCCCATATTGATTAAATGTGGTC
>SNQJ01S0070432.1:14811-25748 GCA_010110895.2 Picea sitchensis | reverse complement strand
CATGTCTCAATGGCAGGTTTCCTCGCCTTTGAAAGTAGGTTTACACCATTGTCCTCTAATCAAATTCCCATGGATGTTTGAATTCATCTCATTCATTCACATTTGTTGGAATGTACTAAGGTACCTTAGGATTCATTGTCACCATTGGTGATTTCCCTCGCACTTGTTAACAGTATATAGTAATGCTCAGTAATCAAGTGGTTTCTACCACATTTGACATCAAGTCATATATTCACATGGTTATAATCGTACTATTTTAGGATCAGGATGAAAACACTAGGTTGGGAACTCACTATGTTATGTTCTTTACCCGGGATGTGATGGAGATTATCTTGGTATTTTGGGGATTCAAGTTCACCCTACTGAAAACCCCACTGATATATATTGTCACATAGATCCACTTTGTATTGGTCCATGGCTATGTTGTTTTTCCATATCATATCTCCACTGTGTATTCTTTCTTGGCTACGACTTATTAAAGTCATGGAGATATGGATCCACATTGTATATCTGGTGTCCATATCCTTAGTCATCGTTTTCATGGATCCATAGTGTATTGGTCGGCGGCCATTCTTTGGGTCAGTTTGTTGGTTGTAGAGCCTGATTATCTTCTTGATTAAGAGGTCTTTTAATTTCAGCCGTGTTTATACCCCATGAAATATTTACACCCCAAAAGTATGTACACTCTTCCACGCGAGGGAGTGCAGAGTGGGGTACCCCCTCTGCGGGGTTCGGGGGGGCTATTCCCCCCGGCTGGGGCCAAATCCCCCGAAGGAAAAATTGCCTTGTAAATGTATATTGTAAGTTCATTGTAAATATGAACCGTTCATTATAAGGTTGCAGATCTAACGATAGAGATTATGTTAGGATTTTTTTCCCTAGAAGGCAACCCTATTTTATGAGGGAAATGTGTTGCGGCTATGGATGATGGAGAATATTGTATTCTGAGATAGGAGACTGTGAGAGAAAGAAGAGGAAGTTACAGTGGGTTTGTTGTAGGTTGTATCCCTTCATATGATGGATAATAATAAAGGAAGGACCTGACAATTTCTCTGGTGGACATAGCCCACACTGGGTGAACCATGTAAATCTATGTCTCTATGGTATTGTGTATCTTCTGTGCTTTGTTTCCACATTTGTTTTATTTTATTGCTCCACAGTCCTGTTTTTCTAACACAAGAAGTCACTCGTGGCTGAGCTAAAGGCTTCCGAGTCCGAGGCCAATTCTGACTCTGAATCATATCCAAAAGGAGGGAAGCAGATTATCGACGCTGAACCCAGTGCCACTGTTGCTACCACCAAAGTCCATCCAAGTGAACCAGAAGAACCAAAGGAAGGGGTACGCCTCTTTCACTCACAAATGTGAGTAAAGGGGGCTCCACTTCATTTCATTATTGATAGTGGTAGTCAAAAGAACCTGATCTTTGCAGAGGTCATCAAGCGACTGGACCTATCGATGACACCACATCCTCATCCCTACACCATTGGTTGGCTTTGCTAAGTGATAGTGGGGAAAATACCCTTATTACTATACCAGGGTCAAAGTATAGGTAGAGTTATGATCTCCCTTAAAAGACAATATAATTCTTAAAATTCCCCAAAATTTCTAAATAGATGAACAGAAAGAGATAGGAAAGTAGGCCAGAAGTAATACCTTTAGTCCAATGTTCGATGTAGACCACCTCCAGTTTTGTAGCTCCCAGGCTGCAAGTCTCCTCCCTAAGATGGGCTACAAAAATACTTAGGAAAACAACGCTACAAATATTCTATCTCTACTCATAAATATTAGGGCTAGATATTAACCATTATGCATAAATCAAATGAAAAACATAAAGATATCATTTGGGACAGGAAAAATATTCTTTTATTCAAATGAAAAGATCAAAAATTACAATCTTTGTAGGCTGACGCTCCTGCGAACCTGGTCTAGAATCCTCTTAATGTTTCTCCAAGTGCACTATCCCAATGCTTTCTCTCACGATCAACTGATCACTTCAAGGGAAGGGAAGGGATTGTATAGAGAGGGAATGTCGAGGAACAAAACTTAGAAGGGGTTGAAAATACTTGGGCAAGGAGGGAAAAGGGATTTGGGCAAAGTTTCACTGTTATAATTCTTAATGTTGGAATGAGACCCCAAGACGTCCTTTTATATGAAAAAATGATAGTTATTCAATTTTGGGGACGAGCTACAATAGCCCGTAAACTCTATCGAATTCCTTGCAACTTGTTTTTTGCAACTTTTGAAAATAAACATAGGTTGTTTAGTATGCAACAAGAGTATGTATGTGGGCTATCTAGCATGCATCAAGCGTATGTATGCAGGAAGTAGTGCAACAGTGCATGTACATGATCCAAAAAATGGTTTTTTAAATAGAGTTCCTTAGTCGTATTTTGGAAAATTGTGCATGTAGAAAGGCCAATGCCATGTATGCATAAGTAGGGAATTTTAGGGCTATAATAGATGCCCCCTAATGTGTGAGGTTATAAGAGAAAATGATGGCCAAAATACATTATGATATCTTTACCAGTGGGAATGCAGAAATTCAAGTGAGCCCGGGACCAGAGTTCAGAAGGTCACCATGTGGAAAACAATAATAATATCTTCGAGGTGGGCATACCCATGCTCGAGATGAACTAATCATGGATGACAATAAAGTACACTGCAGATCCATCTCATATAAATGTATATATAAAGTGTAGTTGTGAGCAATACACAACAGATCTACATCTCAAAATCATTCGATGATATTCAAATACAATACAATATGCATCGTCAAGA
The DNA here is from genome assembly GCA_010110895.2 of Picea sitchensis. Classification (NCBI taxonomy): domain Eukaryota; kingdom Viridiplantae; phylum Streptophyta; class Pinopsida; order Pinales; family Pinaceae; genus Picea; species Picea sitchensis. The sequence goes on along the minus strand of SNQJ01S0070432.1, from coordinate 22,969 downwards.
AGCATCAACATGTGGCCATAGATGAGGGATTCATAGTTCAAGAAACAAGTCAAGATATTCAACAACTTAGGTAGGAGTACAATAAGAGTGTAAGACTCACTACTCTGAGGTCTTCAACAAGCCGTTGGAAAAAGACTGGACGATCTCAATGATTAGGTGTGAAACTTCATCGATTTTGTATCTGGACTTGACTGAACTCATGAGATGCTCGAATCATGAAAGTCAAGAGACAAACTATAGAATGGCCAACTCATGTTGGATAAAACTTCCCTTGGACAAAATCATGAAAGATGATCAGACTCAAGCAACATAACATTGACATAAGTCTGTGATGCAGGAGGCACCACAAACTCTCCATATGTTTGGAAGAGTAACCAAATAGAGGAGGAAAAAACTCTATGTAGTAATAACAACTTCCTAATTTCATACTAGATACAAATGCTTGATGAACAAACATAAGGATGTGCTTTATCCAGGGGTGACTATATTTGCTGTCGAAAAAAGAATGTATATTTCTCGTCCCCTCTTTTTGGAATATTTGATTATTTTGTCTTTTTCAATTTTTAAATGAGCTTGAAAAAGAATAAAATAATTCTACGTTACAAAGGAGGAATGAGTGTCATGAGAAATAAAACTGGTTCCAAGCGCATGGAACATACTGATTCTCGAGGCAAGGATACATGTGCAGGATAATGACACTCGGGGAAATTCCTCCATGGGTCAAGGTGTCAGATCGCAGAGGCAAAAAGTGCTACAAGGCCTGTGTATAAGGAATGCTTTAAAGGTTCAGTTGAGAGAAACATGGAGCTGACAGTAGGCCAAAGACGTAAAGATGAGACCCATAATGCAATTAAGCATGAGACAACAAGAATCCTTCCATGTAAAATTTTACGATCCCAGAGAAGGAAAGCTCGATGGTTTTTTTTCACATTTAGAGTTTGAAAAAATGAAAAAATAAGACTCTAGGGAGTACCTTTTTTGCAATTAGTCCAATTGGATCGAAAAAAGGGTAAAATTGCATAGAAATGATGACTTTTCAAAACCGTTTTAACGATTATGACAAAGACAAGATCACTGGGCTATGTTTTCAATTTTAAGGAGTCTGAAAAGAGCTTAGCTATGGAATCACAACCTTTTTCGAGGTTTAGTCTCCTTAGCCCGAAAAAGTATAAAATATCATTGAGGAGAACTCTCCTAGTGAGACAAATCTCCTGAGGCGTACCTTTTTCTGCAATAATCTATTGGTTGGAAAAAGGGTTAAAATCATGCCAAGTAGATGTTCTTCTAGACCAATTTAACGAGCGTGAAGGAAAAAGGTCACTCGACGATATTTTCATATTTAGGGAGTCTGAAAAGAGCTTAAATATGGACTCCCGGGGGGGGGGGAGATCCTTTTTCATAAGTAATCTCCATGGCACGAAAAAGAGATAAACAAAAACCAAGGAGAATGTTCGTTTTTCAAAAATTTAGTCCCTTAGCCTCGAAAAAGGGTTAAAATTACACCTGTGAATACTCTTCTAGCGAACCAAAGTTCCTAGAAAATACCTTTATTCATAAAATTAGCCATTCGGACGGAAAAAGGGGTAAACTACCACCAGACATATGTGCCTTCAAATTTGAGTTTGGTGAGAGTGAAGGGAAACAAGATCGCTTGACAATATTTTCGATTTTAGAGAGTTTGAAAGGGGCTTAAAGAAGACTCTATGGGGATACTTTTCTCAATTAATCCAGACAAGATAAAAAATAATAAATACAGTCTTGTTGGATGTTTCTTTTGAATTTTAAAGCGAGCTTGAAATACAATAAGGCATGCTCACTAGGGAGTCCCGAGGGTAAGGCCAAGAACGAAGATTATCAATAAGAATGAGGCTTCAATATGTAATCATGGTGGGAATGAAAGGACTCTCGTGCCTATGAAGTACTTTAGCATGGGAACCAAATGGAAAACAAGGTTCTAACTAGGATGTCCATGGAAGGAATAATCTACCACATAAAGTATGACACACTTATCAATAAGGAAGGTTCCATGTGACACTTCGTTGGGGTCGATCATAAGGCCAACTAAACCAGGAAACAGATAATGCAAAAAATGAAAGTAGGGAAAAACCTAACCTATATGCCAGTTTTGAGGTCAATACCCGTCAGAACGGATCGATATGATGAACAAAAGTCAAAGAAAAATGTCTCCAAGATTCTGTATATAAGGCCAATAACACTCATCCAAAAGTTAATATATCCAATATAGATAGAAACTTTGGAAAATAAGAGGCGCTACTGAAAACAAAAATTGAAAACAAAAAACCTGGACTGTACAATATGTACAAGTTATTGCACAACCTTATGGCTCCTGCATGGTACTGGTTCAGGTAGAGCCCGCAGCTAGGCTCTGACCAAGAGTCTCTTTGATAGTCAACCTGAAAAGTCTCCCAAACAGGAAGAAAAAAAAAACGGTGTAAGTCCTCCCACGGTATAAAAACTGTAGTCATGGCTTCAAGGATAGCCTCATTCGAAGGCAATTCAAAATTTGAGAAATCACGCGAATGAGGAGGGTCGACAGTCTCAAAGGGCGAAGCAAATGACCATATTCCATATGATGATAGAGGTTTTTGGCTAGGACTGGCAGAGTCTATTAGTAAATAATCACAAGCACGAGGGTTTGAGTATCTCAAGACCAGACTCAAAAGGAAACTCAAGACCACTCGAACCAAGAGGGGGAAGCAAGGGCTCACATGCCCCCATTGGATAAAAATACTGATCAATTGATGAGGCCATGTCTCAAGAAGGAAAGCATGATTGAACAATTTCTTGTTTAGGAGAAATTGAACATCGAGGATAAGACGCCACATAATTTACCTGTGGTAGGGTAGAGTCTACACGAATACTAGGAACATATAAAGAGGCAGCCTAAACTAACGCTGAAATAGGATGGTGATTATCAGATGCCAACTGGTCGATAGTGACAATGCTTCCATTATGAGGGAAATGCGTCACCCAGAAGACCGTAGACAATACAATGTTCATAGCATATACATAATCACGCTCGAGAAGCATATTGAAATCTAATGGGCCTTGCACCACTATAACATTGACAAGGAAAATATTCCCACCTAATGAGATAGGCAACTGAGGAAGAATCCCCAAATATTCACTAGGGCTTCTGTCAAAATCGAACAACTCACGTGAAGCAGACACAAGCTCGGGAGAACCCAAAGATTTCCAAGCCGAGGAGGATAAAATACTTGCGGAGGCTCCTTCATCTACAATATATCGGTAATTTTGTTTTTAATTAACTTCAACCCTTATTTGAAAATGTGCATAAGAAGGAAGGTGAGGCTCAACAAGGTCATTCCAATCAAAGGAAACCATCGTAAAACTTGGAGGGGGTGTGCTCGAAGTGAGTGGAATATGCCCTTGTTCTGAAAGTACTGAAATGGAAATGATAAAAACATAGTTGGTAGACACATCACTCCCCAAGAGAAGAGTGGGATTAGCTGAAGATTGCATCAGAGTGACCACTTTGGTATACTCGATACTCTCCAAGAGAAGAGTGGGATCTACCAAATATTGTATTGGTGTGACCACTTTGGTAGACTCAACACTCTCCAAGAGAAGAGTGGGATCAACCAAAAATTTCATCGGCATGAACACTTCCTCAACCACTAGCTTAATAGGTTGTGAGACAACATGGTATGAAGGCACATCAACCGCCCAAAAAGGAGTGGGATTAGTCAAATATTGCATCGACACGACCACTTTCTCAACCATTGGTTGAATAGGTTGCGAGGAAACCTCAGAAGAATTAGAATCAGAAGAGATGGAAGATATGGACCACAATCTTTGTGCCTCTGGAAGGCCAGGCATAAATGGGTAAGTTGATCTCCCTTGAAAATATTACAAGGGAACTTAGGCTTGTGCCCTATCCAACTAGGTTTCTGAAACATGACTGACAGTGGATGGTTTCTTGTCCCCAACATGAATAACAAAGGTTGTTGACATATCACCTATATGAATCGCATTGACAAGACTTGATGTATGGATGGTTTCTGAAACATGACTGACAGTGGATGTTTTCTTGTCCCTAGCATGAATAACAAAGGTTGTTGACATATCACCTGTATGAATCGCATTGATGGATGGTTTCGTGCCCCCATCATCACTTGCAGTGGTTGGTTTCACATCTCCAACATGACTTGTAGAGGTTGGTGATACATCTCCAACATGACCTGTAGAGGTTGGTGATTGGTCGATAACATGAATTACAGAGGATACAGACCTATCGCCAGTATGACTAGCAGTGACTAGACTTTTTATCCCAACATGAATTACAGAGGTTGGGTGCTAGTATTCAACATGACTAGTAGAGGTTGAGGACCTATCTCCAACATGACTCACAGAGGTTGGTGATTTTTCCCCAGCATGACTTGCAGAGGCTAGGTGTTGGTCTTCAACATGACTCACAAAGGTTGTTGACTTATATCCAACATGACTAGCAAAGGTTGGCTTTTTTCCCCCATCATGACTTGCAGAGGCTAGGTGTTGGTCTTCAACATGAATTGCAGAGGTCGATGACCTATCTCCAACATGAATAGTAGAGTTTGGTTGTTTTCCCCCAACATGAATTGTAGAGGATGGGTACTTGTCTTCAACATGACTTGCAGAGGTCGATGACCTATCTCCAACATGACTCGCAGAGGTTGGTGATTTCTTGTTCCTATTCTTCCTCTTTCTATTTTGTTTAGAGTTTTAGTTACTAGTACCTAGACTTTCACCAGATAAGGTAGAAGGACGAGGATAAGACTTTGTTGACAAAGGAACATCAACATGATTCCCATGAAATAAGGTGCTTAACTGAGAATCATCAAGATAATTCGGGAAATTTGGAATGGTACCCAACCAAAATGATAGTCCCACATTCAACCCAAGAATGTACAAAGTGGCCATCAAAGGGAAACCAAAATTTCCAAAGAAAGGAAAAGAATAAGAATCCCCTTGCGAAGGGGTTCCTTGGTTGGTATCGTCAGTAAATTTAGCCCTGAATATATTATGCATATGTTATCCCCTTATGGGATCGTTCAAGTTTGTAAAAGTCTCACACATTGACTCTAGCGAACGAGTGGTATAAAAAACAATGCCAATAAAGAGACAACTCCACGTTTCTAAGAGGAAGACCGAGAATTCCTCAGGACCGGTGAAGTGGGAAATCTACCACCTTAGGTCAGATACCCAAATAAATTACTGACTAAATCACTATGGAAAACTAGGGAGCACAAAGCACACACTAAAAGTTCCTAAGGCAAATCAAGAAAACAACTAACTAGTGGGAAGGACAATTACGCTAATAAACAATAGAGCAACTTACCAGTGCAAGTGTAAATTGAACATGGAAGCACCCTCTGGGTATACTCTACAAAGTGTGATCTGAATTCTTCCCTAGGTAACAAGGTATACCCCCACAGTCACCCGTGTAATTCCGTAAATATTGGCAACTAGGTTGCCAGCTCGCAGTTAGTCACCACGAGGGTACAATTGATAGTCGGGCTGATTGTAATGAGCAAGATAACAAAGTCTGAATCCCTTCAAGGGTATCGAAGGAAATTGGTTCAGAAGACAACTAAGGATCTCGAATGGATTCGAGGTCCACGAGGCTCCGTAATCAAATGCGATCAACATGATTCCCAAGAAATACCCTCAATATAGAATCCACACTATGCTTGGTCAGACTTCAGAGGGGTTATCTCCTCTACCTTTCCTATGCAACCTTGTGTTTATCCCCTGTGTTAGAGGGGGTCCCATCTAACTCTTATGACACTAGAATTTAGAAATTCCCTATCTCAGACTCCAATGTTTGTTTTAGATGGCCTTGAAGAGTTTCCTCTTCACACCTATTTCAAGGCCCTAAAAGCCTAGACTAGTCGATGAACCCTACAAACATAAAGTCTAGTAGATTTTAAGTTAAGCGTTGATTTTATGGGCTTGATTTATGAAAAGGATGTGAACTTGCAACTTATGTTGTTTCAGACTCCTGCAAAAAATGAAACTTATAAGAACACTGGCAAGGAAGGATTTTCTTTCTTATTTTTCTTTTGAAATGATTTCAAGATGAGAAGAAAACATTAACCTATGCTAATTATTTTTCTTTTTAACAATGCTAAGCAATGCAAAGAAATAAAGAGACCTAACTAGCATAAAAACTAGGGGTTTTTTATATTTTCCTCTAATCAATGAAGAACTAACAAAAGATGATAAAATAAATTGATGAATACAACTCATTTTTCTTAAAAATTCAAGCTAAAAATAATCCAAAAAAGCTAGGAAACACAGAGAGACAAGCGGATTTTTTTTTTTTTTTTCAAAGCAAAGATATGATAAAAAAAGAAAAGAACCCAATATTTACTCAGACCCTAGACCAACTGCGTAAATGCAGGGACTCATTAGAATCTAAGAGAGGATCTAAAACTTGAAATTTCACTCTAAACCTCTAGGGAAAGCCAAAGAAAACCAAGAAAACAAGTTGAAAATCAATCTTTAACCAAAGCTAAGGCCAAAAAAAAAGACTCTCTAGGGTCCAAGAAAGCCCTAGGAAGCCTAAACTTCTATTAGGAAAGAGAAATACCTCTCTTTTTTAAAAAACACTTTCAAGACACAGAGACGCGGGTTGTTGCATCAACAGCCTACGTATGTACGGGGGATGTCTACTGTGTAGACTGCGTATGTACATGAGCTGAGCCAAAGCATAACATGTACACCTCTAGGATTTCTCAAAAAAGAAAAATACTAGGAAGAATGATTGCACAAGGAAAATTAGTAGGCTCCTTGTAGGTGACCAGAGACCCTTAAATGACTTAGTGAACTTGATAAAAACTCAAAAGGAAATAAAAAAACCAATAAAAACCCAAAAACCTCCCTCTAAAACCCTAGAGAGAATCTCTAGTGGAGTCACCAATTCCACTAGAGGGAAAATCCCCCTATAACTATACCATGGTCAAAGTATAGGTAGATCTATGATCTCCCTTAAAAGACAATCTAATTCCTAAACTAACCCAAACATTCTAAATAGATGATCATAAAGAGATAGGAAAGTAGGTCATAAGTAGTACCTTTAGTCCAACATTCAATGTAGACCACCTCTTTCTTTGTAGCTCCCAGGCTGCAAGTCTCCTCCCAAAGATGACCTACAAAAACACTTAGGAAAAAAACGCTACACATATTCTATCTCTACTCATCAAGATTAGGGATATATATAAACCATTATGCATAAATCAAATGAAAAACATAAATATATCATTTGGGGCTAGAAAACGATTCATTTATTCAAATGCAAAGATAAAAAATTACAACCTTTGTAGGACGATGCTCCTGCGAACTTGGTTCAGGATCCTCTTAATGTTGCTCCAAGTGCACTATCCAAATGCTTTCTATCAAAATCAATTGATCACCGCAAGGGAAGGGAAGGGATTGTATAGGAAAAAAGACTAGAGAGGGAATGCTGAGGAAAAAACTCAGAAGGGGTTGCAAATACTTAGGCAAGGAGGGGTAAGGGATTTGGGCATAGTTTCACTGTTCTAATGCTTTCTTTTGGATTGAGACCCCAAGACCTACTTTTATATGACAAAAGGATAGTTATTCAGTTTGGGGATGGGCTACAATAGGTGAATTGGTTGGGAAACCTCCAATAGCCCATAAAATTCGTCGAATTCCTTGCAACTTTTTATTTTTGCATCTTTTGAATCTAAACACGGGCTATTTAGTATGCAGGAAGTGTATGTACGTGGGATGTCTAGCATGAAGAAAGTGTATGCATGTGGGAAGTAGTGCAATAGGGCACATACATGTTGCAAAAAATGTTTTTTTAAATAGAGTTCCTCAACATTATTTTGGAAAATTGTGCACGTAGAAAGGCCAATGCCATGTATTCATAAGTAGGGAATTTTAGGGCTATAAAACTAAGGAAGAGATCTTTGTGTCAGCCAACAATGTTGTCTTCCCTATGACATCAATCCTTTCAAATACGATGTATTCAGTGATATTTCTCCCCTTGAAGTTTGTGATGTTCTTTTAGGACAACCATATTTGTGGAAGCGTCATGCTGTCTATGAGTCTAGACCCCGCAATGTTTTTTTTTTTATACTAGGGGAATCGGTAACAACGGCAGTATCGT
>SNQJ01S0070431.1:28205-38651 GCA_010110895.2 Picea sitchensis | reverse complement strand
CATTGGAAAATGGTGAAACAAATTTTGAGATATGTTGTAGGAACTCTCAAATTCGGCTTATGGTACACTAAATCTGATAGTAATCAACTTTCTGGCTACACAGACAGTGATTTTGCAGGCAACCTAGATGACAAAAAAAACACATCTCGACATGTTTTTCAACTGGGCACAAACCTAATCTGATGGGCATCAAAGAAGCAGCCAATTGTATCAATATCTTCTACAAAGGCAGAGTATGTCGCTGCTACCTCAGCTTCTTGTCAAGCTGTGTGGCTGAGAAGAATATTGAAAGATATGTCACATACAGAAAAGGATCCAACTCCTATTTTTTGTGATAATACTTCAACAATTTCTTTATCTAAAAATCATGTGTTTCACAAGAAAAGAAAACACATTGACACTCGTTTTCATTTCATACGTGAGCTAGTCAATAATGGTGATATTGCACTACAATTCTGTGGTTCTCGAGATCATCTTGCTGATATTTTTACAAAGCCACTGGGAAAATCGGTTTTTGATTTTCAGAGACATCACTTAGGCATAATCAGTGTTGATGTTTGTAACTATTGAGTTTAAGAGGGAGTGTTAAATATAATGTAACCTCAATAGTCTGACTGTACACTGCCAGCTATACTGGACAAATGTACTTTCTATTCTTGTCTTGCTTGAGCCTATTTAGCTCATCTATTCCCCTTTGTATTGTATCAATATCTTCAGTTCTTCTTACATTCTAATATACTGTTTTCTATTCTATTCTTTCTCTCTGCATTTCTTGCTTCACAATTTATCACATCAGATATTTGATGCATCTATTAGTCCTCGACCTCTTTCTGAAAGGGCAGGACTTGTTTGTGGCCATCTCTATTATCTCATTCCTCTCCCATTCCGACAGGATGACCTCATTAATGACAATAACAATAGAAACACAAGGCCCTTTGCAAGGGATTCCTTTGATCATAGCATCCCAAGCGCCAGTTCCAGGTTACAGCCAGAGTCTTGTGCAGACATAGGCAGAGGTTCAGTGAAACAAGAAAAATCAGATTGGGAAGCTAATAAGAATAATAGACGTGGCGTCAGGATTGTTTCGTCTTCCTACTCCACAGACGGATCAGACATGCGGGTGAAGATTTGAATTAGAAAAGAAGACCTCGCTTCATTTCTTTCAGCCTTAACTCAAGGTGCCACTCGACAGTCTCCATGGAAGCCAAGGCTAAATACCATCACTGAACCACACAACCCAGTTGGATATTTATAAACATCTTCCAAGAGTAGAATGTATGTATAGATGTAAAACTTTTGTTTCCAATTATTATGCCATATGTCGTTTAGTGGTGATAAAAGTTTTCAATATCCATTAGGTTTTAAGCATGACGCCATTTATAATTTATCACCTTGTTTCTTGAGTCCTTTTAATTTTATTTGGTGTGCAATGTACCGATAGGAGATCATGAAATAGGGTCTTTTTGTTAAAAAAATTGCAACCAACATCCAAAACAATCTTAAAAAAAAATTACAACCAACATCTAGGGTCTTTCTGTTACAAAAATTACAACCAACATCCAAAACAATCTTTAAAAAAAATTGCAGCCAACATCCAAAACAATCTTAAAAGACACATTGTTTTCCATATTTTAGAGGCACTGCCCCTTTTCAATTGGCTACATCTATAATTCCCGTATTAATGCATATGACGATATACGTTTTCAGTATTCCATCTTAGAGTTTAGATTGCGACGCTGTGACCATACAAGTTTTCACCATTCCATCTTAAAGGTTAGATTGGGACACTGTGACGATACAAGTTTGTGAGGAACTTAGGGTTTTGTGTTTTAAATTTTTTTAACTATGGTTATAAAATTTTGGTTTTTAGTTTTTTACCTTTGTTTATAAAATTTTGGGTTTTAGTTTTTTAAACTTTGTTTATAAAATTTTGGGTTTTGGTAAATTTTAGGAAGATTTAGATGATCCTTTTTTCAAAAACAATCAGAATATAATATATGTAGATATTTGACTTGCTATAAAAACAAGGTTTCTCCACACCCTTAGAATTTGCTTTTAGAATTTGCTTAATTCCTTATGTTATGATTTTAATATTTTTTTCAAATTTTATATTTTTATATTTCTTTAACACAAAATTGTTTATACATATTTTTCAACAAAATCTTTTAAAATATATATATATTCTTCAAAACCATAAAATACTTCTTTTTTTAAAAGTTGGAGTCAAGCAATTTAGTGAGAATAATATTAATTGGAAAAGGAAAATATTTTTTTTAATTTTTAAGAATAATATTCAATAAAAAAATAACCTTCAAAACCATAAAATAGTTCACATATAAATATCCATATGCATTTAGGAGGATAGAGCAAGGAAATTTATAAATATCCTTGGAATGATTATCAGGAAGATCGAGCAAGGAAATTTATAAATATCCTTGGAATGATTATTAAAGGACAAAACGTTTTGTAATCATTAAAGTAGAGCTGCCACATGCATAGTGAATGAAACAAGAAAAGTTATTATTAATAATAAGGTGTATTTTGATCAAAATAAATTTTTTAATGAATAAATTTTGAGAAATGATTACTAAAGGACAAAACTTTTTGTAATCATTAAAGTAGAGTTGCCACATGCATAGTGGATGAAACAAGAAAATCTATTATTAATAATAAAGTGTATTTTGATCAAAATAAACTTTTTAATGAATAAATTTTGAGGAAAGGTTTGTATTTGAAAGAATTGTATTAGTGAATGATAACATTATAATAATTAAAGGAGAGTTAAATCAAATATCATTTAAACTTTGAACTTGAGATATATTTCATTTTAGATATTGTAGTAAAAGTTATTTGTTGTCTTTTTTTCTTTCCAATATAATTGATAGTTGTTTCTCAAATGTCAATCCTACTACAAGAAACATTCAAATTAATAGTTCATTGTGAAAACACTAAAATAAATGCTACTATTCATTGTGCAAACATTAAAGCAATGCAATCTTGATTTTATCCATTCTATTCCTTTAGAATTAGCCACACTTAGATTTATCATTTTCTTGTTTTTATAACCAATGCAATGAGCCATTTTGCAGTATATAATCACATAAATCAATGCACCCATAAAGAAGAAAAATGGAAAGACAAACTAGGTGGTTATGGACATCTTTAATGAATGATTAATGGCCCAAGTTTTTTCCATCTTCACATGAGCATCATGGCCCAAGTTTTTTCCATCTTCACATGAGTGAAGTACACTTAAATTTCAATGATTAAGGAGAAATAGTGTCTTCCTCACTCTTCCTAAGGCTAAAGGTAATATTACCCTTAAACCCTAATAACAATGTCTTTGTCACTCTTCCTAAGGCTAAAGGTAATATTACCCTTAAACCCTAATAACAATGTCTTCGTCACTCTTCCTAAGGCTAAAGGTAATATTACCCTTAAACCCTAATATGACTTTCAACCCCTTTACCATAATTTCAATAATTTCATCATTTTAATCATATTACTATCTCTGCGTCATCTAGTATATATTGCTCTTGGATACAACTCTTTCACCTCAAACATGGTATCCAATCAAATGTCTCTATATGCATTTTTATTTCTAGTTCCAATTAGTTGTTGTGATCATGTTAATCATATTACTATCTCTCGCTCATCTGGTATATATTTCTCTTGGATACAACGCTTTCACCTGAAACACGGTATCCAATCAAATGATTTCTCTTGGATACAACTCTTTCACCTCAAACATGGTATCCAATCAAATGTCTCTATATGCATTTTTATTTATAGTTCCAATTAGATGTTGGGATTGCATCTCAAACAACTTCTTTCATCGCATATAATCACATTTCTAATAACTAGTGTACCTTCATAAATATTTCCAACAACTAAAATGTGTGGAGTCACATCCGCATTTCATCCATAATGTATATTATATTATTTCCAAATTCTAGTGGTTGTGGATATCTTAACGACACTATTAATGCTCCAGAATTCTTCCATCTTCATATAATAAATTTGCACATAAATAGAAATCCCCACATAAATATTATTAAAATGTTCATTACTGTTGTGCTGCATCTCCAAATTAGACAAAAAGAAATATTTTGGAAAAAGTAAATAAATTCTCTCATAAACATATCGAGATCATTTTTGTATAGTGTTAATGATAATTACCCATTTGTTAGTACTTTTAGATATTGTACATATAGAATATTTAATTTAACACAGGATATTACAAATTTCATCAATTTCATATTGTTAGAGTCGGAAGTCACTCCTGGATTGCTAGCAGGAGAAGAGCCCGACACCCATCAGTTTAATGTCACTATTTGTTTGTAAAGGGATGATCAAATGGAGGTGAAGACTCGAGGAGATATTACTCTAACTCAGGGACTGGGTCCGATACGGAAGTAACAAAGGAGGTCTCGACCTAACTTCAGCCAGTGCGTTGATTAGAAGATGGACAGGTCGAAGACTTAGTAAGAAAGGTGCACAAACTACTTCGGGCAACGGGCTTTCGGCAGTTTGCAGAAGGAAGGCTCTGAATGCAAGATCCGCTTGGTTCAGGGTCTCAAGGAACCAAAAGGGGACTTGAATGGATCCTCCAATTCCAAGTCACTCAGCGCTGGGAAAATCACAGGAACTGATTAGAGACAGCGCAACTGTTACAGTGATCCATTACAACATCATCCTATAACAGCTACAACTCGACTCAACCCTCCAATTCCGAGTTACTCTAACACAGTGTAAACATAGGAATGAAAGAAACTGGCATTCATAAAGCAAGAAGTCTCAAAAGTCCATACATAACCAGATTAACAGTACTTCGTTAAAAATTTACAACTGGGAGCTCTTCTCAACCATCAATCCCTCAAAAAATGGTGAAAATGCCTGCATATACTCAAAACCAAACACAGCAGCGAAAACAAGATACTGGATTAATAACATTGCATCTGCATGTCTTCTGAAAGTCTGTGCATGAAGACTGGACGATCGTGCGCCTATGACAGACGCCATATTAACTGCGCGTGACTCCAACAAGAGGAGTAGTTGAGCCCTTAAGTGTCGAGCTAGCGTGCTCAGAATTCTCTGTCAAGCTGAAGACTTCGGCATGGCTCCTTTGAGAAAATCGATACACAGGACTTTCTCGGGCAGACGATTTTCCAGACCCTCCATTCCCCTTACTTAATGACAAAAAGGAGGTTCCAACCATCCGCTTGATTTTCATTAACTACTTCCTCAAGGAGTGTCCGAGACGATATGCTCAGGAGCTTCGGCACTTCGCGTCTCGTGGATAGGAAGGAGCCAGTCCTTACTCTTCAAAGTCGCGATGCGCGAGGAGGCGATAGGGCCTAATCGCGCACCACGTGTCCCTCTTTGATGGACGACTGAAAATGCTTCGTGGCGCCGTGGGCCCCAGCTTCTTATGCTTTCGGCGTTCGCGAATATGAAAGGGCTGACCTTGCTTATCGAAATCGTGATGAGCGATATGCCGAGACGAATCATTCTGGTGCCACGTGTCCCTCAAATCTGACGGCCCCAAACTCATCTGACGTTGAAGTGGGCCCCAGGTCCTGAATGCGCTCGTTACTTCGCGTATCGGGATATGATGGAGCTATTTTTTGTGCGTTGGACTCGCGATGGGCGAGGCACCGAGATGGCTCTACTTGCTACCAGGTGTCCCCTCTGGATGGGCAACTGAAAATAATTTGGCGATACTATGGGCCCGAGTCCTGAGTGCTCTTGCTACTTCGTGTCTCACGGTGGGAGGAAGCTGGTCCTCACTCTTCAAAGTCACGAAGGGCGAGGAGGTGATGGAGCCCGATCGTGCGCCACGTACTCCTCAGGGATGAACGGCTCAGATCCTTTCAGTGATATATAAGCGCTATCCACTGCGCTAATCCTGGCGCAACTTTTCTAACCACGATTACCCGCCGATCGTTGATCTTCTCTATCCACGGATCCTGACCGTTGACGACATACTTTGCCTGCTCGCCTGATTGGAAGTCAAAAAATGAGATTTTTCCATGCTTCACTCGTGCGCTTCTCGTGTAACTCGCAGACCTGAATGCTCTCGAGCCCACCACAAGAATTATCGCTAACATTAGGCTCCATGGGGGATAGAGTTGTCCTTACGATGCTCTAAGAACTCCTTCCGCAGCTTCAGTGCCTTGCTGTTGGGCTATGAAGTCATGCTCAAAACCTCCCGCTGCTGAAAATACAGGCCGAAAAATAAAAGTAATAAAATAAAACTACGTGCTCAAAGGAGCTTATTTATATACAGTCCTAATGCTAATAAAATATTTTACATGGGTTAGGTGAAAGAAAACTTCCACCATAGCCATTCAAGCAACTCCCTGGATAGAAGCTCCTTCCTTCTGTCGATGATCATCAACAGATGGTATAACCGTGACAGTAGAGAGGTTACACTCTTCAACTCCTCCTTATAGGATGGACTTGAGATGGAAAAGGGCAGCTCCAAGGCATAGGAGAAATGCCACTCCATGTACTTGCAGACAGAGTCATAGAATGAGTGGCAAATTCCAGAAAATGGGTGACAGACACCCTCCTCTGCTACGCAGTTGTTCACCTGTAGCTGAATATCTCTGATAATAACATGTTGATGGTGGATGACTGACGTAGGCTCGCGGCTCTCGGGCGGTGGCTGCTCGCTGACTGGCTCTGGACAGGAAATATTCTTCTCCTCTGGTTCGGTCTCCCCCAGGTCCGATTCATATTCATCATAAATAGGGACCATGGGGTGGTTTTGTTTGCCGACTGGCTCTTCAGTATCTCTATAGTGATCAAAAGTAGGATAAGCTTGCTGCTCGTCATCACTATAATATATATCAAAGAGGGGTTGTCCTTCATTGATATGAACCTCCTTCAGAATAGTGATCCCGTAAAAAAATTCCATTTTAGGGATAGTGGGACCTATTGGTTCTGGATGCTCACAAGTAATCTTTTTCTCTTTAATGCCAGGTAAACATATATCGTGAGAAACCCCCTGGAGAAAAAGAGGGGAAACCGCTTTCACAGTAATTTCTTATTTAACAACGGGAAGGCCTCCGTCCTCAAAAGCAGGGCTGCTAGGAATATCTGCTTCAACCCGATACTCAGGTGATCCATCTACCATGGACCACATCTTCTCTGCAAACTCATAATCTCCACAAGAGGCATGTTGATATTCATTAACAACTAAAAGAATAGATGCATCTGATATGATGTCAGATGCTTCTGTTCTGGGGCTAACACAATTACTATCGTCCAACACCTCTATATTTTCACAGTAGATGCTTTCCTCCACAGTAAGGGCATCATCATGGATGTGGTCTTCAGGGCCAGCAGAGGCTTCCTGAATCGAAGAAAACTCCTCACAATAGTTTTCAAACAAACCATCAGCTAGATAGTAGTCTTTACAAAATGAATTGAAAGTTGTATGAAAACCTGTTAAAGAGCTAATGCTTGCAGCGGGAAGAGACCGACACCATTCAAGAGCAACTCCCTTCAATGAATACCTGAAGAGATTAATCTGGACATCCTCATGCATGATATTATGGCGGTGGATAGCCTCATGGAAGTCCAGTAAATGCTCAGCTGGTTCCTCCCAACTTGTTGCATGAAATCCAGGGAGGAAATATTCCCATTGGTCTCTATCAGGAAGTGCATTAGGAAAACCAACTATATGAGAAAAGTCACAAAAAGCAAACCTTTGAGCCAGAATTTTCTCCATATAGAACCAGTGGAGTCGCTAATCGATCCTCGAATCATGGATTCGCCAGGTGAAAGATGCGCAACTTCAAGCGTGTTTGGTCCTTGTTCACCATCAAAGGCCAGATCTTAACATTGTCGTTACCCCGGGAAGCTCCTCAGGCGAAGAAAGCAACTGCTGAAACCTTCTCAAGAAAGCTCCTTAGGTTCAGCTTTCAAGTGTGCTAACAGTAGTCACAGCTGAAACAGTGATATGGAAACAATGGAGTCGCCACAGTGGAGTCGCCAGGTGCACAGTAGCAACCTTGAAGGGCTCTGATATTTGATGCACCTTCAGAATCAGAGGATCAATGTCGTTCTGCCCAGGGAAAAAATCTTCAACTTTGTCCCCGGCAACGACGCCAGAAAATGTTAGCGTCGAAAGTCACTCCTAGATTGCTTGCAGGAGTAGAGACCGACACCCATCAGTTTAATGTCACGATTTGTTTGTAAAGGGATGATCAAATGGAGGTGAAGACTCGAGGAGATATTACTCTAACTCAGGGACTGGGTCCGGTACGCAAGTAACAAAGGAGGTCTCGACCTAACTTCAGCCAGTGCATTGATTAAAACATGGACAGGTGGAAGACTTACTAAGAAAGGTGAACAAACTACTTCGGGCAATGGGCTTTCAGAAGTTTGCAGAAGAAAGGATATGAATGCAAGCTCTGCTTGGTTCAGGGTCTCAAGGAACCGAAAGGGGACTTGACTGGATCCTCCAATTCCAAGTCACTCAGCGCTGGGAAAATCACAGGAACTGATTAGAGACAACGCAACTGTTACAGTGATCCATTACAACATCATCCTATAATAGCTACAGCTCGACTGGACCCTCCAGTTCTGAGTTTCTCTAACACAGTGTAAACATAGGAATGAAAGAAACTGGCATTCATAAAGTAGGACGTCTCAAAAGTCCATACATAACTAGATTAACAGTGCTTCGTTAAAACTTTACAACCGGGAGCTCTGCTCAACCATCGATCCCTCAAAAAATGGCGAAAACGCCTGCATATACTCAAAACCAAACACAACAGCAAAAATGAGATACTGCATTAATAACATTGCGTCTTCATGTCTTCTGACAGTCTGCGCATGGAGACTGGACGATTGTGCACCTATGACAAACGCCATCTTAACTGCGTGTTGCTCCAGCAAGGGGAGTAGCTGAGCCCTTAAGTGTCGAGCTAGCGTGCTCAGACTTCTCTGTTGAGCTGAAGACTTCGGCATGGCTCCTTTGAGAAAATCGATACACAAGACTTTCTTGGGCAGACGGTTTTCCAGACCCTCCATTCCCCTTACTTAAAGACAGAAAGGAGGTTCCAACCATCCGCTTGATTTTCATTGACTGCTTCCTCAGGGAGTGTCCGAGATGATATGCTCAGGAGCTTCGGTACTTCGCGTCTCGTGGATAGGAAGGAGCCAGTCCTTACTCTTCAAAGTCGCGATGCGCGAGGAGGCGATAGGGCCTAATCGTGCACCACGTGTCCCTCTTTGATGGACGGCTAAAAATGCTTCGTGGCGCCACGGGCCCCAGCTTCTTATGCAATGAGCGAGATGCCGAGACGGCTCATTCTGGTGCCACGCGTCCCTCAAATCTGACGACCCCAAACTCATCCAATGTTGCAGTGGGCCCCAGGTCATGAATGCGCTCGCTACTTCATGTATCGGGATATGATGGAGCTATTTTTTGTGCGTTGGAGTCGCGATGGGAGAGGCGTCGAGATGGCTCTACTTGCTGCCAGGTGTCCCCTCTCGATGGGCAGCTGAAAATACTTCGGTGATACTGTGGGCCCGAGTCCTGAGTGCTCTCACTACTTCGCGTCTCGCGGTGGGAGGAAGCTGGTCCTCGGCGATGGAGCCCGATCGTGCGCCACGTACTCCTTAGGGATGAACGACTGAGATCCTTTCGGTGATATATAAGCGCTATCCACTGCGCTAATCCTGGCGCAACTCTGCTCTATCCATGGATCTTGGCCGTTGACGACATACTTTGCCCGCTCGCCTGATTGGAAGTCGAAAAACGATATTTTTCCATGCTACGCTTGGGCACTTCTCGTGTAACTTGCAGACCTGAATGCTCTCGAGCCCGGGACAAGAATTATCGCTAACACATATAATGTATATTACACTTTATCTTGAAGACTTAAAAAATACAAACACTTTTTTAGAAGAATGTATTACCCTTAAACCTAAGAACTTTCAAAATAGTAATACACATTTATAAGAAATTATAAAAAAAAAAATTCAATTCTTTGAATTTCATTAAATTGTAAAAACATGTAAAATTATAATTATGATACCACTATAAGAATGAAAACATGTAAAATTGTAATTATAATACAATGATATATTCATTTTGAAAGAATTTTCAAAACAAGTTCATGTCAATCATATAAACAAATCATAAAAATAAATCCCCTTAATAACTTAAAATAGATTTTCTGTATCACATTAGTTTTACTAAATCAATTGGCTACTCCTTAGAAAATCAGTTTAG
The DNA here is from genome assembly GCA_010110895.2 of Picea sitchensis. Classification (NCBI taxonomy): domain Eukaryota; kingdom Viridiplantae; phylum Streptophyta; class Pinopsida; order Pinales; family Pinaceae; genus Picea; species Picea sitchensis. Next base: position 28,399 of record SNQJ01S0070431.1, on the reverse strand, counting down.
CTTCCCACACATCAATTTGTTGCTCCTTCAACCCCTTCAATTCAGTGCTTCAACTGGTTTCGATCCAATAATTGGATATTGGATACTTCAAATAATTTAGTGAATGTTTGAAATAATAATGAATATTGAATATTTCAAATAATTTATTAAATGTTTGAAATAATAAACATTGTATTATTATATATATATATATA
>SNQJ01S0070431.1:17082-28156 GCA_010110895.2 Picea sitchensis | reverse complement strand
TATTTATTTATTTATGTTTTTTTATATGACCAATAAATTACAATATTTATATGTCTCTCGATTGTAAAAGGCCTCTAAACCCAATGCTAATGATGAAATCTCTTTGTAAACATAAGCACAATCGAAAATATCTCGTATGGAAGCATCCATATTAAAAATCCATATCTTTCGTCTACAGAAATGACGAGAAGCTCAAAACTCTTTCTAAATTTAAATATAATGGATAAGAGATTTGAAGTTCATATAAGTTTAATTTAAAAAAAATTGTTATATTTCATATTAACATAACCTATCATGACGTTTTAAAAAAGAATTCAATTTTTTTTTAGAGGTATGTCGATTTTCCATCAAATTCTAAAGATGAGCGTAATGTTGTTAGAACTCTGTAAAGGTTTCACCTCACGGCGTCCGTTGATAGAATACAGAGTGAAGTATTTCCATGTACTGAATAATTTCCATCACATAGAATTGGAGATTGTAGAGAGATACATAAAAACACACGGAAAAATAGAATTGTATTATACTATTACACTGAGATGTATCACACTTAAATTAGTGTTGTTAGATTCAACTTATTCTAATCTTGGAGAGAGAGGTTGATAGAATCTCTCAACAACCTCCAACAAACTCAAACCAATTTCAAAAATTAGTACAAAACGCTAATGTAAGCATTATATCTGACACCCCCCTTTAATGCTTACATTCAAAAAATTATAATCACAAATTACAATATTTATCATTGTCTGACTCATCTTAATCAACACTTAAACTCACTCTGCAATTTCATGGTTGTCGCTCTTTCTTCACCTCAACTTTGAGCTTCCTACTCACCTCAGCGCGGCTTCCTTGAGAAAAGTTGTCAAGTAATGAAGCATCCTATGGACATACCTCCATCTATAGGATATTTTTCTTTCGACTATCGTTTCTAGGAAGGAAGTCTAGATACAAAATGTCCTCAACATTCAGTCATACTAGGTCACTTCTTAGCAAACATAAGAAAAAATGTTCTTAAACCGGGGCTGCCAACTTATATCAAGAAACAAGAGTTCATTTTTCCTTAACACATAAATAGTACACCCACACACAAGATATGAATCCATCATATTGGATCTTCATTCTGCACCTGCAACTTGTTAGAGTAGTCAATTCCAACAATCTTTGTTCTTACACATTGAGTTGACTAGAATCAATATGTTTCAAATTCCAAGATCTCATACAATATTCAATACACATTCATTGAATTCACAATCTCTAAAACTCACTAAATTGTAACTCACACTAATAAAACTATTAATTACTCTACTCCCATTACAACACATACTTGTACAACACACATAATTACGCCGATAGGCGTCCCCCCTATTGGAATTGATGGTTTACTGAGCCTTTTAATTGCAAATTCTAATTTGATGGTCAACAATGAAAGATGTTGGCATATTCTTCTTATTACACTCAAATCAATGAATGCAATTTAATGTTCATCACTTTCTTGCATTTATAAATGCGTGCCTTTGTGTGTTTATTTTTTTACATTTACTTAATATGATTAAGAAATTACCACCCTAGCCATTGATTTCCACATTTAACTAATTGAGGATTAATATGTATAGATTAGATAGCAATGATTAATTATAATGATAGCAGTGAAGCGTTGCCACTTCTAGCATGCGTTTCAACTAGCACGACAGTGGTTAAGCGAGATGCAGTAGTGGTTAAGCCGGGTGTCTAGCATGTGTTTCAAATGTCTAGTATGCATTTCAACTAGCACGACGGTGGTTAAGATGGACGCTGCGGTGGTTAAGATGGGTGTCTAGCAACGAAGATTAGGAGTTGAAGATGGAATTTAGGAGTATTCGATCTCCAAAAGTTGGGCGTGAAGGCCTGGTGTGCCTACCATTCAAAGACCAACTTCGCTTGTTGATCCTATCTCTTAGTGTTTCTATAAAATTGTTTTTACACTTTCTTATGTGTAGCAGAATCTCATTCTAATAATATAATTGTTCTTTAATGTCTATGTGTAGAACTGTATTTTATGGGTTTTACAAATGTTTTGTACCAGGAGTAACTAATAAAGGAAGAGTTTCATGGTCGTGTGAAATCAGTGATGTGGAGGTGGCACCATTTTTTAGCAGCAGTTTCATTGATGGGGAGATTTGGATCACAAATATGTCATCTCGCCTTGAGAGAGCTACCGATTTGATTCCCTGACAAGGATTAAAAATCATCTCGTAATTCTCTATTTTTGAGCAACACCTTGATCCTTCGAAAATGAGAAGTTTTTATTTATACGTTATGTTTCATCCATGTCTCAAGGTATTGGAGACTTAGAGAAGTAAAGCATTGCCAAATTTCTTTGAAGAGTTGTTATGTCATTAATCTTCTTTACCGGTTGCTCCCAGCAAAGTCCATTTGGACATTCCCAAATAATTCATTCTTTCATTCATTCTAATAGTTTCTGTGCAGAATTTGTTTAATCATTTTTGTAATCCACAATTTGTTCATGATATCGCAATAGATTCATGTATGAATACACAACAAAGAGAGCGAGTGGATACGTTTACATTCCATTTTATCCAATAAAGTCGGATGTCAGAATATTTTTCGAAAGTGATTCCACTGAGTGTTTTTTGAAATCGTCAACCATCATTAATTGGACAACTTCATTTTCACCTTTCAACGTGTTTAGCTATATCGTACGAAACATTCCTTTTTTTCCAATTATATCAATATGAGCATTCGTGTTATTGATATAATTTATTGTAATTCTATTTGTGGCAATGAGTCCACTACTAATCTTGTTTGCATTTGGTTCTGAGGATCAATATGCATTCCACTTAGCATGCCAAAGAACGAATTGAAATAGCAATATTTGAGATACTCCTTTGACAATGCTTTTTTTCATTGTGTGACATGGGAATACAAAGCTTTAATACTTATTTATACGACAATTTTTAGAGGAATCTTTCTCAGATGTGAATTTGAAAATGTAAATTGACTCCACTTCATCTCTGTAACCAAACTTTTACAGATCCCTATATCGAATGAGTTGGTCAACGACGTCTAAATTGAGAGAGAAAGAGGCTACTTTCTCCTTTTAACTGTCGTGGTAGAGTTCGATATATGAAAATGATGCATACGATGCATATTTTTGATGTTTTGTGGGTACGTATGAGAATTCTTCCTCTGGGCATTTGAAGTAGTACAAAGTCAAGCACAGAGACATGCATATGGTGCAATTTTTTTTTTTTTTTTTTTTCTAGAAATGGGGAAATTTAATTTATAAAATTGTTTGCAAGTGCATAGAGAGAATGTTAAAACATTAGTACATATAAAGTATCTAGTTTATTCTATAATGTTAATGTGAGATTTCACTACTGAGCCACAAAATTTTAAGGTTAAGACATTATAGAATAAACCCCATATCAGTACAAAAACCAACGCATGCTAAAAAATTATATTTTGGTGCATTGGGATCAAATGGCTCAGAGGACCTCGTGGAGAAGAAATTGCTTCTTGTGGTTCAATTTGGTTCAATTTGTTTGGTCCAACCTAAAATTTAAACCCTCCATTAATGTTTCATTTTACATTTATTTTTTATTTTCTGTAGTATATGTAAATATACAAGTTGAGATGAGTTATAAATATGAATTGTGTTTTATGGTAATAATGTAATGTATTTATTAATGCATTTTATGGATTATGCATGTAAATAACAGTATTATAAATATCAATACAAGCTCACGATACCTTAGGCACTAAACTTAGTATAAATGCATTAAAGTTAAAGTTATCACTCTTGTTATACATTTCAATTATTGTTAATACTTAGTAAGGTTAGGGTTAGAGTGAGATTAGGGTTAGGGCTAATTAAGGATAGAGTTATTCGATTAAAATTAGAGTTATGGTTTTATTAAATTTAAGGTTATTTGTATTAAGGTTTATTTTATAATAATAAGAAAATAATAATTAAAAGATAATTTAAATAATAATAATTTAATAATAAGAATGTAATGATAATAACTTAAAATTTTTAATTTTAATTTAATTTAATGTATTATTTATTACTTTATTAAAATTTTAATGTATTCACACTTTAGTATTGTATTTATTAATGCATTTAATGTTTATTTAATGTATTATTAATATAATAAAGTATTGTTAATGTATTTCATTCTTTTTTTTTAAGTAAAAAAGATGGAACCTGCTATATTATCATCAGCAAGGTACAGTAACTGTTTGCGATGCCAGTTGTCCCGCCTAAACAGGAAGTTGAGACAACTGGACATCCTGTGCCAAGTGTTTTCCATCTAACAAAATAGACATGGTTCCATCCTGCCCGAAGGAAATCAGGACTGTCACCTATGAAGTTTAAACTGTATGCCATAAACAATTTGTAGAAAAACTAAAAGACTAACTGAACCAAAGCTTAGTACAGAAAAGGAAAGAGACTCCTAATCGAGAACATCATTGAACCTTGTTGCCTGTGCGCTTCTCCTCGTTCCCATGCTATCTCCAGCCTCCTGGAAGCACGTAAGTCTGCGCACACGTTGGGAACTGCCATGGTGGTAGAGTTCTGGAGTGGGACGCGAAAAGCATGTCAAGCCGTTGATCGATTCTGGAAAGCTGAAAAACCTGGTCGTCCATCAGAATTCTCAGCTCGAAGATGAGAGTGAGGTACCCCGAGTCGGTGAAAGGTGGTTGCTCGTGCCAGTGGTTGTCGACAGAGGCGGGGTGTCTCGGTTCCGCTGCTTTTTTGCTTGTCTGCTATGAGCGGTTGAGAGACTAGGTCGTCGCCTCCATGGTGGCATCGGGAGGGGTCTCTTCTTCGATGAAACAGGTGGTGAAGTGCTCCTCTGGGATGTTGGCTTTGAAACCACACTGAATGTCCGCAGGCGGAGGCTTGTCTTCCGATCCAAACTTAGTGGGTGGATTCCAATTGTTTGGGATTGTAAACAGAGGGAGCTTGGGATAGCTCTGCATGGAATCCTCCAAGGAAATTTCTTCCACGTACACCATGGGAGGCGTTCGTGGTCTCCTGCACCTTCGAGTGGACGCCATGGCCAGTGCCTGTTCAAACTTATTCTGTCTCTAGCATCGAGAATCAACCGTGTACCAAGCGGCACCCATGCGCGGCTTTCCTCGTTCCCTGGGCATGGTGGAGACCCTGGAGATGACCAGGGTTCCTTGTGGACAAGATGATCTGCTCCAGAGCTTCGACGGGACCTTGAATCTCTGCGCCGGTGAAGTGAATTGTTGTTTCTCTGGTAGAATGAACTCTGCTATGGACGATTGTCGCTCGATTCTATCAATTCCGGTGATAAGGAGGAGGGTGACCGCAACCGCCATAGCCATTAAGGTTGGGTGTTGAGTACGCTGGTGTCTGGTACTGTTCCCTTGAGCGAGGAGGCTCATCGTTTGATTACGGCTGCAGTGATCCATGGTGTGTTAATGGCTGAGGGGATGGTCGCCGGTGGATGCATTAATCTTGTGTCCCGGCATCAATCTGCGTGGCCCTAATTTGCTGCGTGGCACCCCATCCGGGGGTTAATGTATTTCATTTTTAGTGTAGTAATACTTTAGCAATGTATTAATTTATTAATAACATATTACTTTGTTAATTTATCAATAATTTAGTAACAGTTTAGCATTGAATGGCTATCAATGATCTTATGAGAAATAAAAAGTTATTAAATGATTTGTTATCACCGTCCTTAGAACAAGTATAATTTATCATCTACAATGTTCAAGATGCTTCTATCAATTTATTTAGAACAAGTAAAAATCATCATGTGTAAAATTAAAGATGATTTGCTATCAATGTCCTTAGAACAAGTATGATATTAAGTTGAATTGTATGTAATACGTCACATTGGTTCAAATTTCCTATCTTTGTGACAAAGGAAACAATTTGTTAGCTTTAAAAAAAAAAAAATGTCAAAACTTCATTTTCGTAATGTGTTGAACATAAACCAACCTTTTCATTTGATGAACATGAACCAGTGTTCAAGTATGATGAACAAAATTGAACATTGCGACATGATAAAGATAGTAGCATCACAATCTGACAACCATAGTAATGTCATAACATGTCGAACATATCCCACCATCGTAATGTGACAAACATAGCCAATATTGGTTCAATGTGACGAACATAGACTTGTTGTCGCAAAGTGATGAACATAGTAAGCTTGCAATGTGATGAACATAACAATGTCACAATCTAAAAAACATAGTAACATCATAATGTGATTAACATATCTATGTTGTCGTAATGTGACGAATATAGCCCCAATGTCATAATCTGACAAACCTATCCATATTTTCACAATGTGACGAAGATAGCCTTTTCATCGCAAAGTGATTAAAATAGTAGTTTTTCAATTGGACAAACATAGTAGTGTCACAATCTAACAAACATAGTAATGTTACAATGTGTCAAACATATCCATGTCGCTGTGATGTGATGAATATATCCCATCGTTGCAATGTGAAGAACATACCCATATTGTCACGATGTGACAAACACAACCTTGTCATCACAAACTGATGAACATAGTAATGTTGCAATGTGACGAACATAGTACTATAATAATATGGTAATAATATTAATGTCACAATTTTTCAAACAAAGGTTTGTCCTCAAAATGTGCCAAGCATACCCATATTGTCGTAATGTGACAACCATAACCTTGTCGTCACAAATTGATGAACATGGTAAAGTTCCAATGTGACGAACATAATAGTGTCAGAATCTGACAAACACAGTAATGTTGCAATGCGTAAAACATAGCCCAAGCATCTTAATGTGATGAACATAGCATGTCATCACATTATGACAATACCCATATTGTCACAATGTGACAAATATAGTCTTTCCATCACAAAGTAATGAACATAGTAATGTTGGAATATGATGAACATGGGATTGTCACAATCTAATAAACATAGCAATGTCGCAATGTGCAAAACATATCCCTGTCATCGCAATGTGAAAAACATAACCTCGATATGTTAATGTGACGAACATACCCATATTGTTGCAATGTTACAAACATAGTTCTTTCGTCGCAAAGTGATGAACATAGTAATGTTGCAATGTGACGAACATAGTTGTGTCACAATTTGACAAATATGGTAATATCACAATGTGTCAAACATAGCCTTATCGTTGCAATGTGATAAACATAGCCATATTGTAGCAATGTGATGAAAATAGCCCCCTCATCATAATATGAAAAACATACCCATAGTATCGCAATGTGATAGTCATAGCCCTGTCATTGTGATATGATGAACATATCCCATCATTGCAATATGAAAAACATACCCATATTGTCGCAATGTGACAAACACAACCTTGTCATCACAAACTGATGAACATAATAATGTTGCAATGTGACGAACATAGTACTATAATAATATGATAATCATATTAATGTCACAAATTTTCAAACAAAGATCCATCCTCGAAACGTTCCAAACATAGCCCCATCGTCATAATGTGACAAACATACACATATTTTCACAATGTGACAAACATAACCTTGTCATTGCAAATTGATGAACATAGTAAAGTTCCAATGTCACGAACATAGTAGTTTCACAATCTGATAAACACAATACTGTTGCAATGCATCAAACATATCCCTATCATCTTAATGTGATGAACATAGCCTATTGTTACATTGTGACAAACATACCCATATTTTCACAATGTGACAAACATAGTCTTTCCATCACAAAATAATGAACATAGTAATGTTGGAATATGATGAACAAGGTATTTTCACAATCTAATAAACATAGAAATGTCTCAATGTGTAAAACATATCCCTGTCATCGCAATGTGACAAACATAGCCTCGTCATGGTAATGTGACGAACATACCCATATTGTCATAATGTTACAAATAGAGTCTTTTCATCGCAAAGTGATGCACATAGTAATGTTGTGATGTGACAAACATAGTAGTGTCGCAATTTGACAAACATAGTAATATCACAATGTGTCAAACATAGCCTTGTCATCGCAATGTGACAAACATATCCATATTGTAGCAATGTGACGGACACAACCCCGTTGTCATAATGTGACAAACATATGTTATATCAATATTTGCCTCACCCTATGTAATCTTGCACATAAGGACTTTTTCCATTCGCCGTGCAGACTTATCATCTATGTTTGTAAAATCCAAAGCCAAAAATAAACAATTTTCCACATGTATGCATATTGCACACTATACAACATGTGTATATGTAGTTTGTCCACTACAACCCCCGTACATCGGGATTTGTGCCAGAAAATGAAAATTAATGTCAGATTTCCATGTCACGACAAAGGATCTATGATCCTTGGCCTTCCATATATTGGAAATGTTCTAAATCGACCCTTTAGTTCCATTTTGAAGGCTATAAATGGGCCAATTCCAAGCTATGTAAAGAAGAGAAAGAATTCAACTTTGAGAACAAAGTTACTCTGGAGAAATTATTTACTTCATATTGAGTTTGCATCTCTTTGTCCTTTAATTATGAACATAGTGTTAAGCCCCCAAGATCTTCCCTTATTGATTGAGAACCTCATTGCTTCTCTATTATGAGCTTGCCTTTGGTGGAGGCCCAACTTGAAGGAACTTAGTTTCTTGGTTCTGAACTGTGCCGACATGAAATTCTGTAATATTTTCACTTCTGTTTCTTATTTATTAATAGAAATACTCCTTTGTTGTCCAATTTATATCTTGCAAATATATGAGTTATTATCCATGGGCGTACTTGTTATGTATATTAATGGATTATGCTATCCAATGTGCTAACCTGTTATATTATCACCATATGCTTGCTTTGCTTGGTTGTTGAGAACTGGTTGCAGGTGTATATCTTTGGGTCAAAGTGCTCAACGGTGGACTTCATCGAACATCTTGATGAGGTAGGCCTCTTTCTTATATCGCTTGCGTATTGGTTTATATAGCATGTTTTTGGGATAGAGTTGATTTCTGCAGTCGTTTTTGTCTATTATGGTTTACTCTAGCCATAGAGAGATTTTCCCCGTAACTGCATACCCATATTATCGCAATGTGGTGAACATAGCCATGTCATTGTGATGTGATGAACATAGACCATTGTTGTAATGTGACGAACATACCCATATTGTCACAATGTGAAAAACACAACCTTGTCATCACAAACTGCATAGTAATGTTTCAATGTGACGAACATGGTACTATAATAATATGATAATCATTTTAATGTCACAATTTTTCAAACAAAGCTCCGTCCTCAAAATGTGCCAAACATAGCCCCATCATCATAATGTGACAAACATAACCATATTGTCGCAATGTGACAAACATAACCTTGTTGTCCCAAATTGATGAACATAGTAAAGTTCCAATGTGACGAACATAATAGTGTCACAATATGACAAACAAAGTAATGTTACAATGCATCAAACATAGCCCTATCATGTTAATGTGTTGAATATAGTATGTCGTCACATTGTGATGAACATACCCATATTGTCACAATGTGACAAACATAGTCTTTCCATCACAAAGTAATGAACATAGCAATGTTGGAATATGATGAACATGGTATTGTCACAATATAATAAACATAACAATGTCCCAATGTGTAAAACATAGCCCTGTCATTGTAATGTGACAAACACAGCCTCGTCACGGTAATGTGACGAACATACCCATATTGTCACAATGTTACAAACATAGTCCTTTCGTCACAAAGCGATGAACATAGTAATGTTGCAATGTGACAAACATAGTAGTGTCACAATTTGACAAACATAGTAATCTCGCAATGTGCCAAACATATCCTTGTCGTCGCAATGTGACGAACATACCCATATTGTCGAATATTGAGGAATATAGTAATGTTGCAAGGTGACAAACATAGTAGTGTCACAGTATAACAAACAAAATAATGTCGTGATATGTCAAATATAGCTCCACCATCGTAATGTGACAAGAATAGCGATATTGTTCCAATGTAATGAACATAGCCTCGTCATCACAATGTGATTACAATAACATCGTCGTCATCGTGTGACACAAATATCTTCTCATCATAATGTAAGAAATTTTTCCAAATGCCATTGTCTTGCAAAGATAACCCATTGTCACAATGTGATGTACACAACCCATTGTGTACACAATCCATTGTCTCGCAAAGATAACTCATTGTATTATTTTATTTTTGTAAATAAAAGTGAAACCTTATATTATATCATCTGTCCGAATGAAAAGTGACACCTCGAAGCCACATGTTCCACCACAAGAGGGAAACTAGAACATGTGGCTCCATGACTATGAAAATTATACAAAAATATACCAAAAATTTGCAAGTGTTTGCAGGAAACTCGTTCCTCTTTCCTATTGTAGGGATGACCATGTACATGGCTACCATTACTGATAAAATTATACAGATATGGTAAACAAAACTTGTTGCGGCATTTATCCCGTCGTGGTAGATTAGACCACTGACACTATGACTGAAATAAACAAAGAACTGGAACCTGGGGTGAGCCACCTCATTTTGTGGTTGGATTTAGATGTCCATGGTGTTAATATTATGGTAGCTGCGGGAGGTATTTACCTCTACATGTGAACCTGAAGAGAATAGAATACTCTGGGAAGAAAGAGAAACCCTAATGAATTGGCTAATAACCCTAGAAGCCTTGTCGGCTCAAGAAGAAAATTTATATTAGGCTATTAGCCTCCAAGAGAAGAAGTCGACCAGAATTAATAATAATATACTGAACAGACACATACCCAGAAGGAGAAGTCGGCCCCAGCAAACTAGCAAGATTACTATAAATACAGGGTGCCAGTTCTCATTTGACAGCATCTCAGAATTGTAGTTGTGTAGTTTGGTACGCACTGCAATTGCAGTTGGTGTGCAGGTTTGGAGGAGGGTTGCAGGTGTAGCTGCAGCAGCAACTAGTTTCAGTATTGGCTTGGATATCTCTTGGCTAGGGTTTGGAACATCTGATCAGTCTTTTGTGATGTGTTATCCTTGGGGAGTGATGCGCTAATCTTTGTTTGGCTATCTAGCCTAGGATT
>SNQJ01S0070431.1:0-12960 GCA_010110895.2 Picea sitchensis | reverse complement strand
TTTTCCAGACGGAAAATAGTTCAGAGCTTTTACTCCTCCTGTATCACTCTATGGTGAAATTGACTTATCCAGCATCATATTACTCAGATGAAGTATGGTTTCGAGAGATGATGCAGTTGATAGTGATGGTGATGCTCATGATCTAGTCATGAAGTAGTCTAGATGACTATATTGATGCTACTGGGTAAATGTTATGTTTTGTGCTCAAGTCCATTACCTGTAAATACCTCTCTAGCTAGGAGGGAGTGTTAATATTATGGTAACTGCGGGAGGTATTTACCTCTACATGTGAACCTGATGATAATAGAAGACTTTGGGAAGCAAGAGAAACCCTAATGAATTGGCTAATAACCCTAGAAGCCTTGTCGGCTCAAGAAGAAAATTTATATTAGGCTATTAGCCTCCAAGAGAAGAAGTCGACCAGAATTAATAATAATATACTGAATAGACACATACCCAAAAGGAGAAGTCGGCCCCAACAAACTGGAAGGATTACTATAAATACAGGGTGCCAGTTCTCATTTGACAGCATCTCAGAATTGCAGTTATGTAGTTTGGTGTGCACTGCAGTTGCAGTTGGTGCGCAGGTTTGGAGGAGGGTTGCAGGTGCAGCTGCAGCAGCAACTAGTTTCAGTATTGGCTTCCGGAGGAATTCTCAGTCAAGGTTAAGGTTCTTGGAGGGAGGCTTCGTCTTGTGGTTGGGTGACGAGGGTATCGTCAATGGTAAAATGAGCACACCATCTTCTATATTCTAACACATGGATGGTATAAGTTGGGATGAACTTATGTCAAAAGGTTGGACACCAGGCTTGCGCTGGAGCGTCCTAAAGCACCTCAAACAGAATGTCCAACCTATGGTTGATGACGCCTTGATAATTCATCTAGTTGTCCTATCGCTGCCTAATCTCAAAGAGGAGCTCAAGGTGATCTTCTGCGATATGGTTGGCGTCATGATGAGGCAAAGCCACTCATTCCTTTCATGTATCATTGTCACCTTCTACCATGGTTTCCTTGTATGTCGTCTTCTCCAGCTACCAGCTGGGGGGGATTTCCTCCTCCACTTGGAATCTTCGATCACCATAGTAGGGCTCTCTTTATTTGATTACTAGGGGGGATAGGAGGTGGGTGGCTATAAAAGGAATCAATGGTGGTGCCTCCTCTTTAACTGGGTGTGGACTTCTTTGCAGAGATGGAAGTGGTGACGGGAGAAAATGTACTGTGGAGGAGGTTGTCTCTAGCTTTACCTTGGAGGTGACAATGGGGGGATGAAGCTAAGCTAACTAAGTGATTTGGATTGAGCGACATGGGTGGCCAAAGTGAGCGATGAGTGCTCATTGAGAGGCTATGAGTCTGTTCTCCCTAGAGAGAGTGTTTTTTTTACGAGCTCCCCTCTTGGTCTTTCCACACTCCNAGGGGGGATAGGGGGGTCATGGAGGGGGTGAGAGGAGGATTTGGAGAGAATATGGATGCAATGGGGGGAAACAGAGGCTATGGAGAGAAGCCAAGATCCATGTGGGGAGACAAAGGAGCCAACGATGAATGAGGAAAAGAGAGCATTCTTGGTTCACAAGGGGCGAATTGAGACGAGGAGGAAAATGTGTCATAGGGAGAGAAATAAGATGTCAGACGTGTCGTGAGGGTTGTAGTGCTCTACAAGAAGAGCGCACCGGGCATAGAATGTGGTGAGATAAGTGTTTGAGCTTCTCTTAAATTCATGAGAGACTGAAGTGACCTTTCCCATCACCATTGAAGGCTGACGAGACCTCTGCACCTGCTTGGTACCAAAATCCTGGTTGGTTCACTCGCCCAAGAGCCTAGCTAGGAACACTAACTTAATGTTACTCATGGTGTGATCCATGGGGATGTAAATGCTCTAGGGTGGTGGTTTGGGTTAATATCTCCCCCAGTTTCCTTGATCTAACTATCCTCCACATCACGCTAGGTGGCACCCCATCTGGGTGAGGGTAGTACCTTTGGGCTAGCTCCATGCATTGAGTCCATAATGTCCCATTTTGAGATTAGTTGGAATTTGTGAGAGTGATATGTTGCTCAAGATCAAATCCTACATTGGCCAGACTGTTTGCCACATTATTTGCATCGCGTATTATGTGGGAGGTGATAGTAGTGAGAGAGGGTCTGAGGAGTGATTGGAAGCTGTGGAGGGGACCCAACAGATGCCAGCTCGAGGTCATTTTTTCCGGATTTGTTCGATTAAGTATTTTAGAATCCATATAAATGATGACTTTGGAGTCACCTTATATGATCAAGTCTATAATTTTGTGGTCCAGTGCCAGTTGTACTCCTTTGATCAGACTCCAGATTTCCATTGATTTTTTGTTGTCGTATCCCAGATTTTCGGCTGTGAAACTGCAGATTTGGCCTTCACTATTTATAATTACTACTCTTGCCCCTCAGGGGGCCATATTGCCTTTTTAAGATCCATAAAAGTTAATTTTGTGAAACCTCAGCGGAGGGGGAGACCAAACCGAGGGGCTGAAGGTTGTGGCAGTGAGGGTTGGTGGAGGAGACAGAGTGAGGGGGAGAGTGTGAGGCCCTAAGAATTGAGAATCATGGTCTCTCCCAGGTCAGAGGGGAGGTTGTATTTAGTCCATGGATGGAGATGAAGGGTTTCTTGTAGATAAGAGAGAATGGTGGACTAGATGCAGGTCATCAGGGAGGGCTGGGAGTGAAAGACTCTTCTGTTTCTTTCCTTCCAAAGTTGCCAAATGATGAATCTGGGAAGGATTTGTCAGGTTCTGTTCAGGAGTGAGCTTTTGTAGAATCCTAAAGCCCATCTTCTGACCATGCTTATGATGTTTCCTTTGACTCGATTTGTTCTTCTCATGAGTTAAGGGTGGCTTGGTTCCATATTTCTTCATTGATAGTGCAATTGTTTAGGAGGTGCTTCATGGTTTTTGCTTGTTGGTGACAGAGGTGGTAGATCGAGGGGCCAATAAAACCTCTTCACTGGAGGTTGTCCCATGTTAATATCTTATTTTGTAGGAGGAGCTAGAGGAATGTGGAGATTTTTGTCCATAACTGCGATTTCCAAACTGTGGTCCAGATAGGGTCCTTTTGCAGAGTTTGAAATCCTTCCTATAGAGTGTATCCTGCTGTTATAGGGTCCTTTTGCGGAGTTTGAAATCCTTCCTATAGAGTGTATTCTGGCCACCCGAGATACCAGAAAACGATAACAGCAGTTAGAAAACTATTTTATTGGCCTAATATGAAGGGATAAACAATAGAATACTTGGCACAGTGCCAAGATTGTCAGTAGGTAAAGGCCGAACACCAACATCCTGCTGGCCTACTATAGCCATTGCCAGTAACTAAATGGAAATGGGAGACCATATCCCTAGACTTTATTATAGGTTTTCCTAAAACTCAGAAACATAATGACTCTATTATGGTTTTAATCGATAAACTGAGTAAGTCTGCACACATTATTCCTGTAAAGTCTACTTTTAAAGCTATAAATATTGTTGAAATATTTATGAAAGAAATTTTTATACTTCATGGTATTCCTAAAATGGTGATTTCAGATAGAGACATGAAATTTACATCTACCTTTTGGAAGGAATTATTTGCATGGCTAAATACTAATTTGAATTTCAGTACGAGTTGTCATCCACAAACAGATGGATAGACCGAAAGAACAAACCAAATCGTGGAGGATATGATCTGCATGTATGTGAGAAAAAAACCAAGCAGGTGGGGAGACTACCTACACTTGGTATAATTTGCATATAACAATGGGTACCAAACTTCGGCTAAGTTAAGCCCTTTCGAGGTACTATATGGTAGAAAGTGTACGACTCTAATTAGCTGGGATAACCCAGTTGACAGAATCATGGTTGGACCAGAGATTCTCCAAGAAATGGAGAATATGGTAAACAAGGTATAACAGAACTTAAAAGAGGCACAGGACAGACAAAAGAGCTATGCAAACTAGAAAAGAAGACACTTGGAATTTTAAGTGGGAGATCATGTGTACTTAAAAGTTAAAGCTTGAAAGAGTTCACTAAAACTCAGGAATTGTGCCAAGATGGCACCCANTTTCGAGATACTAGCTTGAATTGGACCTGTTATTGCACGGTTTGTAGGAAGGTCTAAAGAGCTTGAGTCAGGGCTTGAAACCGGCGTAACAGGAGCTTCCCCACCCACTGTCACCTCAATGGGGGGCTCTTTCTATTTAGGAGGGCTAGTCCAAGGGAGACGTCCCTAGGCAATCTGGGTTCATGAAAGGCTAAAGGGTAATGGACCAAGTCAAAGAAGTTCCCTTTCACAGATTGCTGCCCAAATGAGATAGTAAAGAAAGGTCTTCCACTGGTGATGCACCTGTTTGCGAGACAAAACAAAGAAAACTAGAATATGCTTGCAGTGGGTCAGTACTTCATGAAATCAATGACTATCCTCAACACATATATGAGCAAAAGATCAAATGCTATTATTGATGAAGTCAATGATGGCTAAGCAAAGATTAATAACTTATATCACCTCCTCAACAAAGCATAAGAGATAATAAGCATTCAATGTTCACAAATAAACCTTGTATTATATTATTAATGCAAGAAATATCTCAAATCAGCTCACACATGTAAGATTGTTGCATCACCTATACTACTGCTACAAAGGTATGGCCATTAAAGCATTAGTTTAGGTCAAAATTAGGACAATTGAGTTGAACGTTTTATCAAATCCAGCTTACAGATGCATTAACTAACTCAATGTCAATCAAGATAGGTGAAAAGTGTCACAGCGTTTGCAATCATAAGCAAGAAAAACTAAAGGGTGTGACGTCACATATATAATTTTTGTTGCAATTTAGGGTTAGCTAGCCAAGGGTGGCGTTTTTGACAAATTCCAACCAACAAAAGGGCAAATAAACTCCACGGCCTTGTAGGAGACTAGGCACTTCTATCCAAACAAAGTTAAAATCAGCCAGCGTGCATATTAGGGTTAGTTTCAAAACTAGCTAGGGTTGGAGTGCTAGGTTAGTTAGGGTTGCAATTTAAAAGGTAGTTTGAAAGAGAGTTTAGGGCATGTAAGCTTCCAAAATCATTCTAGACTGAGTGCCTTGGTTGAGTCCAACTTGAAATGAGACTAATGGTTTTGGAGGACTTAAACTCAAAGACAAAAGAGAGCTAGGGTTGATAGTGTTGCTATGGCAGAATACAGACCCTAAACCCCTAAGAAAATATTTCTGGTGTAGCTAAAGCTGGGCCTAGAACTTTCCTCTCTCCTTAAGACTTCCTTGGAAAAGCGGCTGGCTTAGAAGCATATAAACCTATGGCTGAAAGGGTATTTCTATGTCAAGGCTTTTCAAAACCCTAAGTAAACCCTAGGTGTAGGGTTAGAATTAGGCCTGGGGCTAACAACAATTTATGCTTAGAAACTGAACCAGACAAGAGATGGCTAGTGTGGCTATGGATAGGATAAAACCTTCTCCAAATCAAATGGCTATAAGCTTGCCTATACTATGGGGACATAAAGCCACAACCTAACGTGTGTTGGCTCCCTAGGGTTTAAGATTAAGCAAATTATGACAATGCATGCAAGATGTTTAATCTGTCCCACATTCCTCAAAGTTTTGGAAAGAGAAAACACTTACAATTTCATGAAGAAGCATAACCATTCCCTAGTTGTAAAACCTTCCAATAGTATAAAGAACCACTTTGCCAAAAATAGTCCTTCCAAGAGGTTCGCCTCACTCCACGAGAAGATAAACCAAGAACAAAAGCTAAGAAATGATCTCTCAAATGAGAGAGCAAGTTATGTTGTGTTCAAATGGGGAGAAAGCGTCCTCTATTTATATGATACTTTGACCTTTAATTTACAAAGGCAGGTCAATAAAATGGCCGACAAGGCCTAATATTATAATATCTTAATGATTTGTGTCATCCTTTTACATGCTAAAATGTCAAAACATAAGCTAATAATGAGACATCAGGCCCCTACAGGGGAGGCGTTGGCCTGTTGGGGCATAATCATCATCCGATGAGCAAGACGTTGCCCCTCCAAGGGCTCATGCAACTACCACCGCGTGCCAAAGAAGCCCGATACGTTGTCACATGCTCCAATCGTCAAAACTACTACGGATGGTGTCACGATCATGGTCCACGTCCATCTGTGAGGGGCTGATCCCCAAAGGTCCATTCTCTGCCAAAACGTCCTGATAAAGGCATCCTTCTTCTTCTGTTACTTGGGCTCGTCCACAAAAGCGTCCTGCCTCGCCATCCCAGCGTCCATCTTTGGGATCTTGACCCCATGGATGTTGAGACTAATCATCTCCCCATGTGCACCGATCCTAAATTTACCTATCCGTGGGTGTAGTCACGCATCAAAGCTAAGCCCTCCGGGGCTCCATGGGTCCCTAGACATCGCCTTATTAAATCACATCTCATCATTAAAAATTATCAAATATATGCTTAACATCCCTAACAAATCTTCTAAGAATAAAGACCCTACACGGACCCACTATACAAAGCTAAGGAAATAAAATGGCAGCCTATTGCATTCAAGCCACTACAAGAAATGGAAAGTTTTTCCTCAAAGGGTTATTCAAATAATACATGTATAGTGATGTGATGTGAACAGGATATCCCCAGTCATAGTCAGGACCACAAAGTGGTGCGATGCAATGATTGCCTTTGGGAGGATAGCCTTGCAGATCATGGATACTTTTCCAACCCTTGTACTTATATCTTTCTTTATTTGCATTTTACTACAAGCCTTAGCCAGAAGGGACCTTGGCTAGGTGGCGGAGATAGGCGGTGCCACCCACTAGTATCCTTACTTGAGAAATGAGAGGCGGCTCGTGGTGAGACCCCCTTCCTTTGGCCATGCAACCCAAAGGTCAACGCCTGGTTTGGTGACAGGATGATGGCAATGTCATGCGCTAAATACCTATATGAACATAATGGAGTGCATTTCATTGATGAGACCTCCATCCTCTTGGTTGGAGTCTTGCATTTTATTTATTTATCGACAAGGTCCGGTTTCTTGTGAGAGGATTTTTTGTTTCCCTTCTGAAAATGCACAGGCGAGAAGCATCTCTGAGTTTTAATTTTCCTATGGTTTTATCTTTTACCAACTTCTTTTACCCCACAGGCCTTTTGGCCTTCCCACAAGACAAGATGTACCACAGATGGTCATCCTAATGGCTAGACTAGGGAATGGGATGGATGGGTGGGGTTTTAAGATGTAAAGTGATAATATGAGTGGGAGTGGATGATGGTTAAAAGGAAAACCCCCTTGGTGTAGCCTAAACCCATGAATACCAACTTGCAAAGCTACCCAATCAATCACCCCAACGATTTGGTCAAATTAGTTAGTGTAAGATCCAGCAGTTATCTGAAGTGAAATAGATCTAATGCATACATAAGAAGGTTTATAATGATCAAATATGACACATACCATTACCTCGGACCAATTACCTCTCATGGAGCAAGAGCCTTTTTCACGATGCAAGCCAGGGCCGGTAGTGATGGAGGCTACCCTACTGGCAGGACAAGTAAGGCTGAGAAGAAGAAAAGATGGGCCCTCGAGGCCCATGCTCAGAATCAATTTTCTCTAAAGTACTCCATGTCTAGGACCATGTGGGCCTGAGGGCCCATGATCTCTAGTTATCCCTAGATGCTCGGGGATAGGGACCCATAACATACCAACTTGCACTTCCATCTAATCTAAAAATTCATAAAGTATTTCATGTATCATTATTAAAATTATGTTCATGACCTACTCACATGATGGGTGAACTTGGTTCGAGGTGGAACTAAAAGAGATTTCGGTAGGAACCTAGTGCATTAAATTTGGGAGAAAAATAGCACTTGAGGCGGAGTCGCCAGCTCGAGGGTAAAGGAGTCTGTGGAAGCACTTTAGTCTGAGGGAGGCCACTTGGGAGTTGGAAGGAGATTTATTGGAAATATCATCCAATCATGTTCCAAGGAAGGAATGACCTTGAGGGCCGTGTTTTTATTGAAGGATCTTGACATCCCCAAAATAAGTATTTTTTGAAATTCAAATTTGTTAGGGGTGGAATCATGAAGGTGGGTTACACTACGTCTGTCGGGTCTCAATTTGAAACCTTTTTCGGTGAACTAAATAAATTTTTATTAGAAGATATATTTTAGGAACTATTTTCGAAAAAATAAATGTCAAATCGAGCGGAGCAATAACAACGCCCTCGATTTGGTATGAGAAGTGGTGTGGATATTTTGTGCCAGACAATAAGTTTTGACCAAAGATGGTTGATTAGAAGATAGTTCAACGAAATATTGTTTGGCGAAAACTGGATTGACCCGAACATTATTCCTAAAGATGGTTTATATATTAGCCGCCTTCGATTTTTCAATGTTTACAAAATTTTGTTAGCCTCTGTGAGAGCTCTGTGGTCGTGAGCATAAGTTTGTGGTATTCGCTCTGTGGTCGTGAGCGTAAGTTTGTGGTATTCGATCTGTGGTCGCGAGCGTAAGTTTTTGGTATTTGTTGTGTGGTCGCGAGCTCTGTGTAATCGTTGGACGGAGGACGTCGGGAGGTCGCGGGGTCGCAGGGGTCATGGAGAGGTTGCGAGGTCTCAGGGGTCGTGGGGGTCGTGGAGAGGTCGTGAGCACTGGGGATAGGTAAGTACAAAAAACCTACCTACTTTCATCTTTTTAAGTGTGTCATATAAAGCCTTCTTATGTCATCTAGAAAGCCACTGTAGATATAGTGGGTGCAAATGTTAATTGTCATATACGTTTATTAATATTAATTGTCATATGTGTTTATTAATATATAAGGATATATAAATAATATATGAAATGTGGATTTAACTTGATATTTAACCCTAAATTACATACGGTGTACCATTGGGTAATTTTAATCAACAACACATTATTCACATGAAGGATCTAGTCTAACAAACACGTTTTTAATCCCTGTGTCAACTCGTCACATTTCATACCTGAGGAAGGGACTTTCTTCTTTTGTAGCTCCACTTGTTTTTAAATGATTTACCTGCTTTATGTGTTGATCTCGTCAACATCAAATCTATCCACTTCCTCTTTTGTGAATATCGACTCATCCTCGTTCTTGTTACTCTCCTGCAAGGAATAGTGTCGGGACTTCATGGTTTTATTCGTAGCAAGTGTTATAACCTAAAATGCAACATACAAGTTTACACGGCGTCGAGACCAACTCATGCCTCTTCTAGCCAAAGCCATGCTGAACAAATCCTCAAAAAACCTACATAAAACCGTAACTGGCGCCCTAACTTCTCAGCGGGCATGGGCATCACTTTTCTGTCCTTTTAGACGTCTTGGAACTAATAAAAACGACAGAGTACCTAACAAAGCAAAATGGAAGTTTCCAGAGACCACGAAAAGGGCTTTTTGTCAGTTAAGCGAAACTCTCCATCATGCATGGCTGAGAGTTCGACTAAAACCATAGATCTTCCTAGCCTATAAAATGAGGTGTAGGGGTACTAATCAAGGAGAAAAAGGATAGCAAAGAAACTGCTATAAAAGAATTGCCAAACCCTATTATTGTCCCCACTTAGCTTTGCCTTAAGCTTAGGAGAACTTCATATTGCAGCGGAGTTGGAGGACAAAATAAGAGGAGGAGCCGAGGATCAGGATCGAGGAGCGGTTGTGATCCTGAGAACTCATTGTAAGTGATTCATTTTGAGACTAATGAAAAGATGCTTTTCGATCCAAGTTCATGAATCATCTATATTATTTGATTTATGTTATTTCTAACCCTCTAGTAAAATAGTAGCATGCATGTATAGTCTTACCTTCATTGCAGGAAGCTTTGTAGAAGTGCTTGACGTGAGGAAATAGAGGCTCAACGGAGGATCTACTTCAATCGCTGGTAAAGAGGTGAGCCGATTCTTCCCATGTTTGCTTGAAAAGGGTTGAGATTTTGGGTAGGAGGTTAAAAGTTAAATCTTAAGGGTAATTTTATGCGTATAAGTTTAGAGCCTAGCTTATTAGTCCATAGGGAAGAATACCCCACAACAGCAAGTGAATATGTGTAAGTAAATACCTTATTAACAGTTTATTTTAGTACAAGTTAATTCACATTCCGCGTTTGAACAGTAAACGTGTGTTTGAACACTAAAAATTCCTCTCATGATCTAGTTGATTAGCAGACTCTATAATCAACCTCACCTTGTGCAAACGGACAATCTCTACCTAAGTAGACTCCCAATCTGGATGTATGGTCGACTTTTCCACCCTTCGTCTCCGGTTCTCAATTAGCATTCGCATCTCCCAGTTATCAAATCTTATAACACCAACACCACTAGATTCATGGTGGTTTTCGTTCCTTTAAACTTCGGGGTTTCAACTCAGGGTTTTCACCTTTTGGATTTTGATATCTCAATGCTCTTAAAGTTTTACTTTACTCTACCATGTTGTACAGTGTACAAAGTTTTTCGTTACAGTGTAGTTGAACAATATTCTCCAGTATAGGTCCAATAAATGTTTTGTCTTTGTCGGCGTGTAGTTCAATGCAGGTAGCTCTGGAGTATTTAGGACATTAACATCATATGTTTTGGCTTTGTCTACTTGTAGTATTAGGCAAGAAAAACTTATGTTAAATGAAATATTTTTGGCTTTGTATGCCTGTAGTCTTATGCATGCAGCTTAGAGTATTTAGGGCATTACCATCAATTGTTTTGGCTTTGTCTCAAAAATTTATGCAGTTTGAAGTATTTAGGGCATTACCATCAACTGTTTTGGTTGTCTCAAAAATTTAAGTTAAAATGTATGTTAAATTTATTGTGAATAACATTGAAAATTTATGTTAAATTACTGCGATGTGATGTGTGTCCAGTGTTTTTTTTTTTAAATTTAAGTTAAAATTTATGTTAAATTTATTGTTAATAACATTGAAAATGTTTAGTATATCATTAGTATTGGACAAGTATGGAACACTGCATGAAATGGAATACTTGGAATACGTAATTAATTAAATCGAATACTTGGAATAAGTAAGTAATTAATGTGATGTGTAGAAAGGATGTCGGTACATAATTATAATTACTGTGACGTATGTTGGAAGGATGTCAGATGTGTATACTATGAAGGATGTAGGCATGAAGGATCTAGATTTCAGATGTGTATAGGAAGGATGTTTGTAGAAAGGATCTAGAGAGCATCCTTTTTGGAATCTATGTTTTATTGTGTAATTTATTTTTATAAATAGAAAGGAAATGTTACAAATAAAAAATTGACACACAAAGTGCCATAAAGATTATTTTCATTCATTTCTATTTGTAGGAGTAAATTAAATTGTGAGGTGTAGAACCTAGAAGTGTCCACTATTTGAACTAATTGCATTCATTTCTATTTATAGGAATAAATTAGGTTGTGAGGTGTAGAACCTAGAAGTGACCACTATTTATATTATTTCTACCAATATTCTTCTTGTAGACATCACAATGATTTATACTCCAATTTTTCTATTTATTGGGGTGTTCTAGACTTATTCCTTAACAACAATTTAATAAACATTTTCAATGTCCTTCAATTATTACAGGTAATGATATTGATATTATCCATCTTTTCCACTTTAAGTCTTATGCACAATTATATAATTATTTACATTTTAAGGTTCAATGTATACACACCCATCACTTTTTTTAAGGTCTTTACACTATCCATTGTAGATGTTACTTAATGGGTCTTGATACCATTCTTTAGGTCCATTCAAAAAAAGTATCACAAAAAATCTTCATATGTTGCTTTATTTTCAACATAACATGGGAAACGAGCATTAGTAATGCTAAGAGCACCATCATATTCACATTAAACAACCACACCAATCCTTAATTATAGAGGAAACTATAAATTGACCCCACACATAAGAGTAAACATCAATAAACACAATACATATTCAATCCATAACAATGGCATAGTAATGTTGATAAAAGAAACTTATTTTTCAAATCCCGCTAGTGTTTTTTTCCTTTATCATAAACCCCCATCATTTAATGAGCCCAATATTGTGTTTTAATTGATTTCAAATTCCACTTTTCTAAGTGTGAAACATTTGTCCCTCGATAGTGTTTACAAAAAACATCATGCATTAGATTTCATCCAACTCCATGCCATAAATATGCACATCTCTCATGTAGATAATTTGCATAGGTCCTATATTTTTGCTAATAAAATGAATCATATATTTGAACCTGCTTTTGTCCATGTTTGGCACCTTTACCTTCATAACCATTAGAACAACCAGTAGAAGAAACATCATCATTTAGATTATTCTCAAACTTACCATTAAAAATATTGTATCTAAAGACCATATATTTAAGTCTAATGTCCAACTGAATTGGTTATAGGATTCTTTGCTCAAATTTTCCTAACTCATTTCCATTATCTCCCATATTTTAGTACAAGTTAATTCACATTCTGCGTTTGAACAGTAAATGTGCGTTTGAACACTAAAAATTCGGAATGGTCAATTCTACTCAATACAGCATGTCAATTCAAATCAATACATTCATACAGCCGTTGTTACAATGAGTCTTTTTAATGAATTCATTTAATGCCAAACTCCACATCATATTGAAATTTTGTTCAACTACGCGTCCCACAGTGACGACATGTTTTGTTTAGAATTTCAATTTCCAAGTGATATATTTTAGAGTATGATATTATGTAGGCATATTGGGAGTTAGGGTAAAAATTTGTTTGTAATATGTTTCGACCCCTGTCCATTGTAAAATACTGCATATAATCTTTATTGCATATATTTTTGTGTTTAAAGTTGTTTTTGGTTTAGTTAATAAGAATGTTTTTATAAAGTTAGTATTTTTCTTATAAAGTTAGTTTTTATAAAGTTAGTATTTTTCTTATAAAGTTAGTTTTTATAAAGTTAGTATTTTTCTTATAAAGTTAGTTTTTTTTATAAAGATGCTTGAAAAAGATGCTTATGCTTATTGTTTTCTTATGCTTATGCCAAATAATT
>SNQJ01S0070430.1:38939-56637 GCA_010110895.2 Picea sitchensis | reverse complement strand
CAATCGCAAACTTTCTCAGAATTTTGAGTTGCAAAGAGTGGACCTATCAAATAATCATCCTCACTTTCAGCAGTGGCCACCCAAATTTTACGTCAAATTGGCATGGAGTTCTACATCTATTTCTTCCTGGAAATTAGCGTCCATTTCCTCATATCTTTGAGGACATTCTTGTGTTTGTCCTGTGTGTTATTTCCTTTGGTTCCTGTCTTTTATTGCATTTGATCAAGCTGGCTGGATGGAGGAAGGAAGGCTAGCTCAAGCTCCAACTGAGTTACCAACAATGTGAAGCCATGGATCCTGTTTCAAGCTGAGTTACCAACAATGTGAAGCCATGGAGATTGTCAAAGATGAGTTTCCACTAGGAGGCCATCATAATTCCCATAGGAATGAGCGAATTGTAAGAAAACCGAATCCCATTCTCAATAGCCTACCAAATAACTGCTTTTAGTATCATGTTGTAGGGAAACAACCCACTCATGCTATGTTCGCTTCCAATCGCATAATTTCTCATAATTTTGAGTTGCAAAGAGTGGACCTATCAAATAATCAACCTCACTTTCAGCAGTGGCCACAGAACTTTCATGTCAAATTGGCGTCAAGTTATTTTCCTATTATTACGTTTGATCAAGCTGGTTGGATGGATGGAGGAAGGATGACTTGAGCTCAATCTGAGTTTCCAATAGCGTGAGGCCGTGGAGCCTGTCAAAGCTGAGTTACCACTGTGGCGGGGCCATGGAGCCTGTCAAAGCTTGTTGGACTATGAAAAATACAACTGATCTCGTTGGAGCGTTCAATTGCAATTGCATACCAGAGGCATTACTGAAGAAGTTTTCTCCTACAAGTACATAAAATGAAAAAAGTGGTAAATTACCTTGCTAACCGTCCAACTCTTGTTTCCTGGATTCATTATCTTAGTGTGTTGTAAAGGAAAATAGACAGTTGATAGATCTTTTTAGTTTTCTCAATTCCCTATCTTATTTGCTTGTGGTTTCTCTATAACAACAAATTAGCAACTTATTTTCCTTTGATTTCTATGTTTGTGATAAAATTTGTTCGCTATAGCAAAATCTAGATGTCAATACCATACCTAAGTTTCCCTTGTTACAATAGTTGTTGCTGTCAATTGCAGAAAATGACCCAAAATATATAATCGGGGTTACCTGGTAATGTCCAGGCTGCAAGGAAGAGTCATCCATGCCCCGCGGGAAATGGCTGGTGGGAAGAATTGTTTGGGACCCGAGCCAATGGCCAAATCATTGGATGCCTCATTGATTCCTCAACTAATACAATGTTGAAATGGATTGCACTTCCAGTGCTTGGAGAATTTCACGGAACCCTCGACTTCATCATCTTGTAGTAGCAGAATGAGTCCACCAGCATCTGTGCGGGAGAGGAGGCCATGGCAGAGGTCTGGTCTCGGGCATGGCAGAGGTCTAGTCTTGGGCATGGCAGATAATGAGACATTTTTATGCCAAAGAAAGGGGTCTTGCCATGATTGTTGCCACCCACCAGGGCTTCTTTATCCTTTCTCTAGTCCTTTTTTTCACACATTAGTTTTAATACTCTTTCATCCAACCCCTTCACCTCCTCTGTAAATTCCTCCATCGTCTCCCTGCAAAATGCACACCTACAATGATTAGTATTTTTTCTCCAAGGTTATCATTGAAAATAATCAATGTCTTAGCAAGATCATCCATCCAAATTATCAGTACACAAGGAGTAAAATACTATTGTACTTCAAATTGGCAGGAAAAGGCTGTTTCACTGTGTTAGTTTTCATGCAGTAGGGTTAGAGGAAGAAGCATGTATCCTAGTTGGCATCTATTTTAGTAGTACTAAAGTTCATGCCTTGCCAGCGAGTGCTTTCAAGAATTTCCACAATAACAGAATCTTGAAACTGCACGTCCACATAATTTTTGTAATCCTCTTTGAACAATCCATGCACTCAATCCAGACGATTGTGCGGTATCCCTTGGTTCAGAAGCTCGATTAGCACATGAAATACACTACGAAGTGATAGTATGTTAAAATATTCAATTCAGAGATAATAATAATAGGACATTAAAGCATTTGGTGGATAACTTGAAAGAAACCCCATTCTTGTCAAGCTTTATGTATCTTGGCCATGGTGAGCTTCCTCAGCAGCTTCTTCATGTCAATCACTGGTACCAACCAACCTTCGACACTATCCTTGGAAACAATTAACAATTACATCAAACCTGAGTTTCAATCAATTTCAGCTCCCAAGCAGGTATTCGAGCTTCAGGCACGTATTCATTTACACGTCATGTATTCATATACACGTTTCAAATAGATGCGATTTCAGTTCATATTTTTCCATCTTGCGACAAGTATTCATATATGGTTTCCGGGCACGTACACATTTCAAATAAGGTTAAAGTTAGGAAACATGGAATTAATCAGGCATTAAAAACTTATCTTAAATAAAACATAAAAAATTTGAATATTGACTCATGCATTAAAAACATCTTAAATAAAAAATATAAATTTGAACAGAAGAGGCCCCTCATTCATGTGGGGTGGGGCTGGTTCTTTAGATTCAATGGAATCCCCATAATACTTTGGTGGTTGTCAGCGTTCATAGCTTCATGCTAATGGAATTAGGTTTACATTAATGGTTTTTATGGACTTTGGTGAAAAAAAGCATTGCCAAACTATCCACCGACTAGGAAAGAATAGGAAAAGCTATTTGCATAGTACATTATACAATGAAAAATGTACAAGAAATACTACAGTCCAATCAAGGACATAAATATCAAAAACAAAAGTGCCAGATCTTACTATTGGCATAACGCATTATATAATGTAAAATGTGCAAGAAATACTTTGAATGCAAAGCTCCGACCAACCACATAAGTTGTTAAATAGTTCAGGACAAGTTCACGGACTTATCTACATGAATAAGGATCCTTCTCAACTCGCATGTAAAGGTAAGACAATGCATAGTTTTTCTTTATAGGGATTATGTTTAGAGTAACTTTGACTAAAATCTATTAAACTTATATATATTAATTTAAAATGTATATTAATTTGTTATATAATAATTTATGTAAGTAAGTTTAAATATTTACTTTTACAAATGAATTTTACGAACACAATCATATCTCATGAACCCAATAATCTACTTTTGCAAAATAAACTTTACGAACACAATCTTATCTCCTCAACCCAATAATCAATTTCTGACAATCCAATAATCCTAGGAAGCATGCGCTTTGGGTTACTTACAAATGAAATATTAAGACCCATCACCTTATCGGATTTCTAGTTGAAATTCTCGTTAATTTCAGTTTTAAATTTTTATTTTAAAAGAAAATATCTTCATAACATATAGGTTTTAAAGAACATTAATATCAAGTTCCTTTTCCCTAATTGAATTGAATACTAGCCCTAATAAATAATTGTAAGAAATCGACTTCTGATTTTCATTTTTAATTTCAATGATTTATGTAATGTCAATGACTTATACTTGTAAGATTCGTCACAAATGAAAGATATGGGGGACCTGTAATGCATTCAACTAAGCCTTTCCATATGTGGATACAAAAAACTCAGACATACTACATCAACACGGTGATCACGAAATCTGAAAAATACGACGTCAAAGGATTCAGAGGTGTTGAACATGGCGATCACAATTCACCATTTCTCCATTGAATGAATGGCTGTAACCAATCCTGATGATCTCAATCCTACATACCTTTCCCTTGCCTTTGCAGGGAGTTTAGGATCTCGATCTAAGCTTGAAACTGGAATTTCTTAATCTTCTTAACTATCTGGTTCTCAACTTGAAAGGATGCAGGTGGCTAAGATGTTTCCTTTGTTGTCTCCGCGGGTGGATCTGTAACCAGGTCTCAATTTGGTTTTTCTTGTACAAGATAAAATGTTGTTTCTTTCACTATTCTTGGTTCTAAATCAACTGGGTCAACTCAATTGTTTCTTCAATAGGTTTAGTTGTTCCTCCAAGTGGTGTTTTCACTCGATCATCTGATTCTCTAATAGACTTCCTGTTGGTAGGGACTTGTTTCCCTTTGCAACTACCCTTGTTTGTCAAAGTAATGGTTTTCTATCATTAAAATAATTGTGTGATAAAATTCATTATTTATTATAGTGGTTTTCTATCATTAAAATAATTGTTTTTAATTCAAACATGGAGTTTATGAGGTGGAAAAGCATAGATTTTGGAGGTCAATTTGTTTATGTAAGAGGCTTTGTGGTTGCGTTGCTCATTTTTTAATTAGTAATTGTCCATGATTTGTGAATGTATTTGTTAATTACTTTTAATTGACATGATTTGTTGGTAGAAAATGATTTATTTGTTAATTAGTTTGTTTGTGTATATTTGTTATTCCCAAGTGGGTCTCTCAATTGGATATAGTGAAGAAAAAAATGATGTCTTGGTATATAATATGATGTCATTCACATTATTAGCATTATCATAATGTTTTGTTTATGTTGAAGCATTTAGTGTGTTGGGTTGTTATATCTTTTGTAGTGAAAATCTAGTTAAGGTGGATCGACAGGGAGAGAAAGTCAAAGGGTGAAATGATCGACCGCGCAAATTTGAAGTGATAGACAACAAGTTGAAGAGGTCAGCGAAAAAGAGATCGTCAAGAGGTCGAGTGGAAACCGTCTAAAGACCGAATGGAGGTTGACCAGTAGTCGACTGGTAATCCTGATGGTAGTCAACTGTAACAAAATCCTGAGATTCATGGGATTTGGAACCAATTATTTGTGTGGATTTGTAACTTTTTTTGGGCGCCTTTATTTAGGTGGTTTTCTACTTTAAAGACTATAAATAAGGCATGATGTAATACTGTAGAAGATAATCAATAATCGTGATATCAATATTTCTAGCAAAGGTTGTTGGTCATGTAGATGTAAGCCAAATTGGTTGGAATGTTGTTCTTGTGTAAAGAAAGAAGGTATGATGTTGATTTTGTCTTAGGTGTAGAACAATATTATACATGTAACATTTTATTCTGAATGAATAAGACAAGAAGAGAGGAAGACACTCAAGGAATGTTGGTTTTCCCATTCAGGTTTCCAAGGTAAAATCTTTGTGTACTATGTTTTTTCTTTGTCATTTGTTTTCTAGCTTAAATATGTCTTCCTCTCTTCTATTAGGTTTAGTGTGGAAGTATATATTCTTAACATGTGGTATCAGAGATTGGTTTGACAATATTGGATCTGAGTTAAACCCTAGGTCCAGTAAGAGTCATAATTTAGAGATATTTAAAGTTTTGCTTAAAAGAATGGAAAGTAGTTCGAGGATAGAGATCGAAAAATTCCATAGACAAAATTTTGAGCTTTGGAAGCTTAAAATTGAAGATCGCTTTGTAGATCGAGAATAATGGGAAGGAGTCTATCTTGGTATCATTCTGACATGTATGTCAAGCGAAGAATGGGAGAAACTCGAAAGAAGAGAAAGGAGTATGATTCAACTTTGTCTTGTAGATTGGATGTTGTTGAATGTCTCAGGTGAAGAATCGATCAAGAAACTGTGGGATAAGTTGGGAAGCTTGTACTAGTCGAAATCCCTGGTAAATAAGTTGTTCCTTAGAAGAAACTATATATTCTAAGGATGAGTGATGGTAGTTTAGTAACTGAGAAGTTGAATGCATTCAATACTACAATAAATCAGTTATCTTCGGTAGATATCAAAATCATTGAGGAGGAGAAATTTATTAGCCTATTATGTTGTTTTCCAAACTCCTACGATAGCTTAGTCATGGCTATAAAGAGAAATTTAACCACATTAGCACTAGAAGATGTAGTTTCATCTCTACTATCAGAACAAATGAGACAGAAGAACATGGAAGGATTTACCAAATATGCTTTAATGGTGAGGGGTCGACCAATTGACAGAGATAACGGAAAATTATCTGGTAGAAAGTTTAATTCCAAGGGTAGATATAATTCCTTTATTTAGTCGAAGAGAAGATGATGGAAATGCAAAAAATATGGGCATTATAAAAGGGACTGCAATTCGAAGGAAATAGAAGTCAATACATGATCCAATGAGAAGAAATCAACTGAGAGAAATACTATTCCAGATAAAGGAGGCAATGTGTATCTAGTGTTGAACAATACAAGTCATATCAAGATGTTTGGTTGATTGACTCAAGAGAATCCTATCATATGACACCTCACAGAGAATGGTTCTTCAAATATGAGAGATATGGAGGATATATGTTCTTGGGCGATGACTCGACAACCAAAATTGTTGGACGGGGAAGAGTCCGACTAATACTACAGGAAGGGAGGAGTAGAACCCTTCCAAGTGTGCTACATATTCCATGTTTGGAAAGAAAACTGATATATGTTAGCAAGATGAGTGATGCGGGAGTGCACACTCTATTTCATAAGGATACGTGCAAAATGGTCAGGGGTGTGATGGTATTAATGAAAGGCATTTAGATTGGAAACCTACACAAGTTGTCAGGGATTTTTAACTCGACTGGGTGCAACAACATCATTGTTGTTGAAGTCGACTCGAATTTGACTTGACTTGACTCATCTCGGTCTAAGTCGATTCAAAACGACTTGACAATTCCTTGTCAAGGTGACCCGACCATGTTATGGGAAAGGGTGATGGGACACATTAGAGAAAAAAGGACTTCAAGCTACGCATAACAAAGGTATGGTTAAAGGTTTTCCCGAATGTAATTAAAAATTCTATTTTTGTGAACATTGCATATATGGAAAACAAAATCAAGTGATATTTCCATCTGGAGAAACAAGAGAAAAGGGAATTCTAGAGTTGGTTCATAGTTGTAATTGTTATCACTATAATAATTTCTTGGAATCCCAGTCTCAGGATTTGGCAGGTCGCTAAATCGATATAGAAGCATGGTAGACTAGCAGTCATGGCCACATATGGTGGGAAAGGCTAAATTTAGCGGAGATCTGAGGGCAATAGGACCTAATGGGTCATGGATCATGGGCACCGCCGATCATGGATCATGGGCACCGCCGATCAATGGTCGTGGAAAGAATTGGGCCTAGAACTAGCGTGGAGTTTAAACTCTCGATGGCAGATCGATAATAAAACCACGGTTTCGTGTCGAAGCTACGTGGCAACTCCAGACACATATCGAGGGGAAATGCGGGTAGGCGCAAAACCGCTCAAGCATGCCCTGATGTCATGTGTTCTAATACCATTGAATGTGTCAAATCCAAGGGTTTCATGAGGAAAGGGACGGCTGGTCAAATCACCTCACGCCACTTGTTCAAGTACTTTTCGTCCATGCGATGCCAGGTGAGCGCCGCCAGATAACCGATTCGAAGGCTCATCATTCGGAATAGATTGGATGAGCGTGAAAAACTATTGTACCTGTAAGTACTTTTGTCAGTAGTTCATGATTGGAACTCAATGACTACTATGATTCAAAACATGGGTGACATTACTCTGTTTTGGGCGATTAATGTTCTATTTCAGAATGGGGTAATCACAGGTCAAATCATTCAACTAAGGAAGATAAGTATATGTTTTCTGCAAAACATGGGAAAATCGATAAGATAGACCAAGTGACCTAAAGCGAACCTAGATTTTCAACTAATATGACAAATTCATCATTGAAGAAAAAAGAGAAGCTGGTTGCATGAATTTTAGCAACGAAATTTCAAACAAAGTCTGCAGAAGAGCCAGGGGCATATAAAGAGATTATATTAAATACCATCATGAAGGATTTAATAATCAATAGATACCTAGATGAGCACCACACATGATTTGTCAAGAGGAAGCGGAGAAAGCGTCAGCAGACAGAGGTTAAAGTTGAGGTGGTTGAAAGCGTTGGAGAAAACCAACCTGCTTGGCTTGACACTTTAAAGGAAGAAATTGCTAATCTGAAATAGTTTTCGAGCTGAATTGAGTATGTTTCAGAGAATTTTGTAATGATATAGACATGTGGCATTCAAATCGAAAATATCAAATATTTCAGTCTTGTTTATAACACTCCCTATAAAATAGGAGTACAGTTATTGTACATTACTCATTTTTGTAACTGATGTCTATTTTCGGAACTGTGGGGTAGTTGTTTTGTTTTGAATCCCAGATGTAATTTATCTATATATTATTCCTAAGATAAATTAAAAGAGGGCTGACCTGAGAGGGACCTACCCCCATAGTAGGAGGACATTGTAATTTCCTGGAGCTAATTTGAATATATAATGCAGAAGTGTTTTGATCTTTTTATGAAAAGATTCTAATGGCTATGATATGAGTTTTGTTTTCTCTCATAGTGCGTATTTCTAGTGTCTTTAAATTTCCAATTACATCTTCTTCTGTTTAAATTGGACATTCAAAGGTCCAGAATTCATCTTATGATGCTCTCAACTTAAGCAATTTATAATATGTGATTCTCTTCCTAGCTAATTCAGAATTCATTTCGAAAATGCTCTGATGTAGTTACTTGTTTTCCTTTTCCTCTTTCACCCTACAAATTTCGATTTACAACTCAGATTCATTGCCTCATTTAGCCTTTCTCCTCTGGATAATTCTAATGTCCTGCCACTTTTTTATTTATTTTCAACTCCATAGCCCTAAATGTCCCTCCCCTTCCCTACCAACAATTTTATAAAAACCCCCCAAAAAAACCAAACCTAGCCACCGATTGCCAAAGAAACATCAAGTGACATGAGAGATCCCTCTCTAGGTTGAGAAGGATAGTGCCTAGCTCTAAAGTAGGTTGAAACAGTTACCTTTTTCATTTTTCTATCAGTCGAACAAAATTTACAGAGTGCTAATAGTAACAACCCTCTTGATTTACAAAACATTAATTAGTAAAATAATACCACGAAGTAGTAAAACTGTTATTATTATTATTATTATTATTATTATTATTTTGTCAACAAGGTAAAAAGAAACATGACTCATCTTTGTTCATCATGGTAACATGTAGTTAAGATATTACTTTACTACTTAGTATCCTACCACATAATCTAAGTGAGGTTAAATAGAGAATCGATAGATTCCAAGTAAATTTCTTGTTTACTTTACTTGAAGTTTGTGCAACTTGCGCATTAATTTATGATGTATGATGCATACATCGCAATTGTACTTACAATGATGAATTAGTTGGAAGATCAACTTCATAATCATTGATCTCGCACTGGTTCCATGCCTCAACTTCTTGGTTAACAAGCATTGAATTTCACGATCTCACCAAGATCCAAGTATGCCAGTTTAATTTTACCACGATCACAATCTTTGTGCATGGAACGAGGTGGAATGCAGGGTCATAATTAAAACGAAAAGTAGAAAAACTACAAATCTAGCATTAAATGTATTACTTCATTAGTACTACCAATTATCAGTAGTTTAAATAAAATTATTTGAATCCCAAAAACCATGATGCACATCACATTAATTGTTAGATGGATTTTTGTTGAGGTTATCATAAAACAAAATCGTAAGATTTAGGACTCAATATAGAAGATTATTACAATTTAATCAAAGAAGACTCCAAAGTAGATAGTTAAGTTGTTGATTACACATATGACTGAGTATAGTAAATATTTATTAAATTCATTCTATTCTTGTCTATTTTCTCCATGGTCTATTAGACTCATTAATCGAAGGCATAAAATAGATGGTTACTGAAAGTAATTTCGATACCTCAACAATGTCTAGGCTTCCAAAATGTGAAGACACTTCTATTGTTACACTTCGATGTGAATCCCCTGTTGCAGTATAATACTAGTCTGGAAGTGAGAATGAGTGTAGCCACACATGTAGGGTGATGGAAAGTTAACAAGTCTGCTGAAAAAAAAATGGTTGAGATAATTAAAATAGAAGCAACATTCGTTTAGGAAAATGTGTAGCACTTCTTCAAATAACGCATCAGTGTAGGGGCGATTCAGATGAAGTCTCCTTTATAGGGTTAATCAATCAATAATTTATCTTTACAAGAAAATTTAGACATGCAACAAGATATTTAAAATATAAGTGGCAAGGATCAAGTTTAATGCACGAGAATAACAACGCAACAAGAAGAGTTTGTTATTTCACCCAACCATCTCGTAAATGAATTTCCCTCGCTTCGATTGAGCAACAAATTTTTTCTACAATAAAAATATTACTTCTCATGAAGATTCACATAATTGAAATTTGAGTAGTTTGTTATTCTAATAGAGCTTGACCAAATCCATTGATGCAGTTCCCAGGTCGTCAAAATTAAAAATAAATGGAGTAGTTCCTATGTCGTTTTTGTTTTATATAGCTCAACCAAATGATTGAACAACATCGAAGAAGGTCAACACTAAATCATGTAATATGCCAATTATAATCAACATTCGAAGACACTCTTATACAATGTGATTTCTATTATTTTCACCACAAGTTGCAACTAAAATCGAACAAAATTTGACCCTATGGATATAATCAGTTTTCGAGGAAGAATAAAGTACCGAGAGTTATTCCAGGGACTATGAAAATGGAAATTGTAATTCTACAGAAATAGATATATAGAGATGCTAATTACCAACAATACTACTGCACATATTTTACAGAGAGTAATCAAATCATTACAAATTTGATACATATATTCACAATCAATAGTAATTTAAATCAATTTACAGAATAGCATAAATAATTCTACTCTATCCATTAATAATAATACAACAATGAGTATCGTAGCCAATAGAGTAAGGTATATGGAGATATGCAATATGGGTCTTATGCAACGTCCTTCTCTTCACTTGTGAATCAAACAACTTCATTGGTACCTCCCAGCCAACGCTAGGGATACTCTTCTTCCAAATAGCTCAAGATTTCCCTCACAAGGAGAGGCTTCCACCTCTTGCAAAATCTTTTAGCCAAACTCACAGAAGTAAACATAGTCAATAAAAAATTTCCCAGCATTTCATTCATTGAACATTAGGGTATCTTCGTTCTTCCTCACCATCCTTTTTATAATAAATTTCACCTTGAAACTTGTCATCTCATGCACAATTAGCTAATTTTTAATAATTAAATTAGAGATTACTCACCCCCAACACATGTCACACTTTCCCCAAGTTGCACATGTTTAATTCTTTTTAATTTAAAGAATTATACATTTTCCCTCACACTCCTCAATTAGTTCCTATATTTTCTCTTTGTTGTCCCTTAGTTCCCCAATTTCTCTTTTATTGTGTCCCCCAACTAATTTACAGTTGGATTTTAATTAGGAATTTTCTCTTAGTTAGGTTTTAGAGTTTGATTGACTTAGGATACTAACTCTATGTTGACAATCCATTCTCTCATGAATATATTTTCTTTTAATTAAAAATCCCTTTCTATTAATTTCACGCACACATTATGCACATGCATAAATTTTTATTCTTATTTTCTTTTTACTAGTGTTTATTTAATATAAATTCCCTTAACACTTTTTATAATTTTTATTTAGCCAAAACATCTAGACTTAGATTTTTGGTTATGTTATCTGGTTTATACCTTAATAATAATTTGTATTCTCTTCTTTAACAAAGTCTAAGTATTCACTTTATTTTGTAAGGTCTTCTAGATTTTTATTGACTCATATTTATTAATGTGATGTTCCCTTCAAGATGCACCTCCGTGCTCCAAGGGAACCACTTGCCATTGACTAGTTTGGAAGTTGTCTAATGCTTGGAGTCAATACTCCATTTTTCGACCTTGTGTGAGACTAAAGGATTACTGAGGAATAAGGAATCAAACTTATTGCACGCCCCTCAAAAATCCTCGTGAGCGGTTGTCTCAATCTGTCTTCATGACATCATGAACTTCTCAGGAACAAGGTAGTCATTAACTTTTAGTTTTAGGTCACGATGAGAGTGCTAGTAGGATGTAACATGGACGATGCCACACCTCTCCCTCATCCATATGATATATGTGTATGACCCCTCTACTCCATATGTGAGTCAGATTAGAAAGCGTCACCATTCCTGCATCCACTGACAAAGATAACATCAATAACTCATATACATGAAATTCATAACTAAAATAATCATATTACACATGCGTAATAAATCAAGTACTCATAACCAAAGTCAATATTCCACTCGCTGACTCAATATGGAGTCCAACGAAGTCTATCGATGCCATCGACATCCTCCTTATGCCATGTTTCTTGCACACTCAGGAAACCTCATCATAATACATGTAAATGTTATAAATCAATATAAATAACATATCAATTTCAATAATCAATCATAGCATAAACACATAACCAAATTGATAATCATAATGTACCATGTTTTAAACCGGATCACTTGCTCACAAGTGTCCTCAAAGAATAAGTCAATGTATGAAATGTGATTAGTGGAACTAGATGTTACATACACCCCCTCTTGTTGTAAACTTCATCTCGAAGTTTGTACAACCTAACAATGAAAGAAATAATATAGCTGCTACTAATCTATATATCAAACTATCAAAACAAATATGGAAATTGTTGACGCATCAAATATGTGTCCTCCCAAGTACCAGAATGTGGACTATAATTGTCCCACTGGACCTTGACTTGATCGACTATTGGACGCCATATATTTTGAGTGAGATGGTCTAGTATGTAGATCATCTCCACTATGAGATCACCCTCGACTGATACCTTCAATGAAATCAAATCAATAACATGTGACGGATCTGAAATATAATGACGTAAAACTGAAACATGAAACACATCATGCATATGCCTCAAAGAATCAGGTAAGGCTAGTTGGTAAGCCACGAGTCCTTTATTTTCTACAAATTCGAAAGGTCCCACAAACCTTGGAGAGATTTTAGCACCCTTTCCAAGCTTAATTGAACTCTTATGCAGCTTCACCCAAAAAAACACTTTATCACCAACCTCATAACTACAGTCTATACAATGCGCATCTGCATAAATATTTTGTCGGTCTTGTGCTTCTTTAATCCTTTGCTTTATGGATTGCATCTGATATTCCATTTCCTGAATCACTACTGGTCCAACTAGGACCCTATCCTCTAGTCGATCCAACCTCAGAGGTTTTCAACATGGTCATCCATAGAGAAACTCATAAGGTGTCATCTTTATCGAACTATGATAAATGTTGTACGCAAATTCTACCAATGGTAAAAATTCTTCCCATTGTTTTTGTTTATCAATCACATACATTCGAGGTATATCCTCTAGAATTTGATTCTTTATTTCAGTTTGTTCGTCTATTTTGGGGTGATATGTTGTACTAAAATTTAATTTCATTCCCAAATACGCTTGGAAAATAGTCCAAAAACGTCCAACCAATACCGATCCTTGGTTGGATATTATCTTTCTTGGTACACCATGAAATCTTACAATTTCATTAACAAAAATTCTAGCTGTGTTAGGTGCTTGATATGTCATATGAACTGGGATAAAATGTGCACTCTTCATCAAAGTGTCGATGACTACAAAAATAAAATCGTGTCTCCTTGTTGTCAATGGAAATCCAACAATAAAATTCATCGATATAACTTCCCATTTCAATTTAGGAATTGCATGTGGTTGTAATAATACCGTTGGATGTCTATGTTCAACCTTCACTTATTGACATTCAATACATCTCACCACATAGTTAACTATATCAGTTTTCATTCCCTTCCAAAAGAATAAAGGTTTAAGGTCTTCCTTCATCTTCGTGACTCTAGGATGAGCCTTATACACCGTTGTATGAGCTTCGTTCAGAATTAATTTTCTCAATTCATCATTTGGTGGTAGATAAATTCTACCATTGTACCTTAGTATCCTGTCCCTATCTAGAGAATATCCCTCATATCTAGGTATCATCATGGTATATTGTCCGATATTTCCTTTTACTTCCTTGTACAAGTCGTCATCAATCTATAATGCCAAAAACATTTCTCGAAGATTAGTCTTTAGGGGCACTACTGAGAAAATTTGAGGTCTCTGATTCAATGCATATGCTACTCTGTTAATTTTTCCTTTAATATACGTGATCTCAAAAAAGTATTCACTTAAAATTTTCGTCCAACATATTTGTCACGCGTTCAAGTCACTCTGAGTAAAAATGTGTTGCAATCCACTTTGATCAGTTTTCAACTCGAATTTCTGTCCAATAAGATAAATTATCCAAACTCCTAAGGCATAAAAAATTGTTAGTAATTCCAAATCATGGGTTGCATAATTCTCTTCATGCCTTCTTAATTTCCTTGAAATGTATGCGATTACTCGACCGTCTTGCATTAATACTCCACCCAATCCTTCATTGGATGCATCAGTGCACACGAGGAATTCTTTATCCATATCTGTAAATTTCAATATCAGTGAGGTCATTAATAATTCTTTAAGCTTCCGAAATGCTTCTGTGCACTTCTCTGACCATACAAATTTCTTATTCTTCTTTTGCAATTTTGTAATTAGATTTGCTATTTTTGAAAATCCTTCAACAATGCATCGATAGTAACCTACTAAACCCATAAAAATATGTATTTCTTGCACGTTTGTCAGTGTTAGACATTCCATAATATCCTCTACCTTCGCTGGATCCACAACGATACCTTCTTCAGAAATAATGTGTCCCAAATAGTGAATCTTTGTCTTGTAAAAAGAACACTTCGACAACTTTTCATACAACTTGTTTTCTTCTAAACTTTGTAAAACTAATCTCATATGTTCGTCATGCTCTTCCTTTGTCTGAGAGTAAATCAATATATCATCAATAAATACTTGTACGAACTTGTTCAAAGTATTTGTGGAATACCCCATTTATTAAACTCATAAATACACTAGGGGAATTTGTTAATCTGAAAAGATCTTTTATACGACAATGGTTGAGTTATTTAGCATGTGTTAATTAACCATTTAGGAAGCTGAATGAAAGAGGAATAATTTATGATTGAAACATGACATCCATATACACATATATAGATCTTAAATAAATAAAGAATAAAAACAAACCATAAACACCAATGTGATAACGGAGTTCAAGAATCTTGCCTACGTCTCCAGGCCTTTGTCTCAGTGGGTGAGGCTTTCTTATTTATGTTCAAATCTTTAAAAGTAAATCAAAACAATAACAAAAGGTCACAAAAATGATATGGTCTTGTTCTACCATATCTGTAGATCCCAACAAAAGAAACGACACTGAAATCGGATGACCAAAGCTCCAAAAATTGGCCCACAAAGGTGCGCTCCTCAATAGCTTCCCTGCATAAAAAATGGATTTTTCTTGGAAAATATTCATCATAAACATGCTTTGAATCCTCTCTCATGGCTTCAAGAATCCCTGGTTTATATATATTTGAAGTTGGTAACCATATCCCAACTTCCCCCCAAGATCTGGCCTCAAAAAGAGCCCAATATCCCCCTAAAATGACCAAAATCTCTCAATTCTACTGATAAAATCAATTAAAATAACTATTATATAGTAAATAACCCACTTATGAGAAATATTGGGCACAAACCCTTTATATAAGGGCTCTTGGTCGTATGGAGAGTGGCCATGTAGCCTCATGCTTATCCCTGGTACATTGGCCCCTACTATTTCGACTCCTCGACGCATCGAATACCATGTGGCCCTGTCCTTCGTGTTGTGTTAGGTCCCCAATACAATAGTCTATGGTTTAGCCCCTGGTCAGCGGGCTAGCCTGACCGACTGTGATACACCCTTAACCACTGCACCGAGTAATGAAAACCTCATCTCTTATGGCATATGGTGGAAATTTGCAACCGCGCACCAAAGGGTAGAGCCCATGTCTCGTAGTAGGGTTCTATGGGTGCGTCGGGGGGCTGGGGGATAGGCCCCAACCCTAATCGTTCTTTTCGTTCCACTTCCTTTTGTCCTCTTTCCTTGAATATGATTCCCCTAATACACCAACACATGTTTTCCCTGCTTCAATGTATGTTGCTTGAATAGAAACATCATCAAGATTAGTTGGTCCAAACATGAATACAGTATTTCGAATATGTGCAAGTAAACATCCTATATACTTCATAAGAGTTTATTGGGTATGTAAAGGAATATCTAACATCAATGCCATTTTACAAAAGCCACTTGTGTATTCTTGCAATGTTTGTCATTTTCTTAGTTTTAAAGCTTGCCATTCAATTAACGCTTTCGCTTTATAACCCAAAGGATAGAATTTCTTTCTAAGTGCAGAAATAAAACTTTTCCATGATGGAAATACATTACCCACTTGTTGCATGCCATTTTGCAACTTTCTTTGCCACTAGATGAGTGATGTACCTGCAAGTCTAAGTGATGCTAACTTGATCTAAGTTGCCTCATCCTTGATCTGTTGCATATTGCAATAAACCTCCATCTGTTGCACACTGCAATAAACCTCCATCTGTCTAAACCAATTGTCAAGTCTCTCTACATTGAATTCACCATCATACATGGGTAATTCAAATTTAACATCAAGTTTTAATAAATACATTTAATTCTTATGTGTATGGACATGTTTCTTTGCAGTGGATTTAGAACTTAAACTTGAAGAAGAAGGAGAAAAAGGAGGTGAAGATGGAGGTGAAGGAGGAATTTGAGGAGGATACTCTCCTTCTTCACTTTTTCCCTTTGAAGATTCACCCAGATTCGGTCTTTTCCATTCCAAGTAATCCTCATACAAAACCTTCATCATCTCCGACATGGCGAATAAATTTTTTCGAAACTATTTCTCATACTGAGAAAGTCCCTCCTCCGATGCCATCTTCTCACTTTGAGAAGTTCTCTTTCTCAATACAATCAATGGATTCTCTTCAACAAGATCACCTTCACCATGATGTAGATTTTCCCTGGTTAACATGAAAAACTCAAATCCAAACGTCAACTAGATCTGATACTGTTAGCGATAAAAAATGCACTGACATTTTTGAAAGAATGATGCCTAATATTGTAGGGAATATTTGACTAGCTTCCCAGGCTCCAAATAAATATTTGAAAGAACCATTGGAAATCTTAGGATTTGTAGATGTCGATCGACTATTCAAGCATGCAAAACGGACTCTCCATGACTGAGAAATTTGATTTTAAAAAAAATCTGCACTTTCACCAGCTAACCCGTCTTGAATTTTGCTAGTTAGTTGGTGAAAGCTCCGTCTTTCACCAGCTAAGGAGCGGATTTTCAGGTAAATTAGCTGGTGAAATACTGTCACAGACAGAATAGATGAATTTTTGCCCAGATTGGGATTTTTTGGGTTTGAATGGTTTGAAACCACTTCAAATAGATAGGTGTTGAATTATCAAGTCTAATTCAAAGGCTAGTTTTGAGGGATAAGGTCAGAAAGAGGTTTTTCAACTACAATTGGCATCTTTTTCAAAGACAGAATATCAGGGTTTTTTCAAACTTCACCAAATTTGAATTATATCTTTGGGGGACCAAATCAAACAGCCTTGGGAAGCTAAACCTGCACTTCATCAGCAATCTACTACTCTTAGATATGGATTGACCTCATCTTGAGCATCTCTCCTTATCCTTTGTAAATCAGTTTTGACTTTCTATTTTTAGAATATTAGATCCATTGTTTTAGGATCTGAAAATTGATTATAAAAGTCTATAAATGCCATCTTTTCTAAGAGACAAGGGTTCAATCCTGGATACACTTTGGCTCTGTTTTGTTATAAGAATCACAGTTTTCTTTGGTCATTATATATCAGTCTGTCCATATTTTCCATTACTCTATATTTAATTCTATTCAG
Source organism: Picea sitchensis (assembly GCA_010110895.2). Taxonomy (NCBI): domain Eukaryota; kingdom Viridiplantae; phylum Streptophyta; class Pinopsida; order Pinales; family Pinaceae; genus Picea; species Picea sitchensis. The sequence continues at coordinate 38,991 of SNQJ01S0070430.1, read as the reverse complement.
TTCAGTTGTTCAAAATTGTCATCTTCTGATATAGCTCATGGATATGAATTAG
>SNQJ01S0070430.1:24674-38661 GCA_010110895.2 Picea sitchensis | reverse complement strand
GTTTTTCTTCATACCTTGATTATTCTCTGTAACTGATATCTAGTTTCTCGAAGCACTGTTTATTTAGAGGCATGACATGTTGTCTTTTTGCCAAGCCTTCTTAGTTATCCTATTGTTCCAAACACTTTATTATTAGTGATTTCTTAAGTTACCAAGCATCCTTAGCCTATAACCCTAAGGAGTTTCTTGGAGTGATAACAAATTGGCGTTGTTTCCGAGGAGAGGAGATAGAAGCTCAGATTCCCTGGGAGACGACATAGATCTGATATTTGATGATAGACAAAGGTTGGACACTACATTGGTTGTAATCATATATCTGGCGACTCCATGAAGGACGAATTCGGTGGCAACTCCACTGTTCTAAAATCTGTTGGTGACCCCACTGGTATGAAATGAACAAAATCTTATCTAAGAGGTATGCATTATGCGATTTTTCAAGTATTTCTAGTTACCCTCATCTAGTACCTAGTAGAGATGAATGGGAACACAACCTTCCCATATTTCGAGGAGAAGAATGGGAAGTGCCAGCTGAACACTTGTTGGATTTTTATGAGTTTATTCATCGGCTCCAGATCATACATGAAGATGTTAAGATTAAATTGTTCAAGTATTCATTAGAGGGGATAGACCTTGATTGGTGCAGGTCTCTTCCAACTTCAAGTATTCACTCATTGACAAGTTTTCATTATGCTTTCCATTTGTTTTGTAAAGATGAATTTCTAGCTGAAAGTCTCTTTGAAGTTTGTTGTGGTGAATTCGAGAAGCAAGTTCAACAGGAAGTAGTCCTTTCTTCTATTTTTCAAAATGATTATTATGAGAATTGCATAGATGTCTCTATCACACCTGTTGCCTTTGATTTGCATGAAGGATCAGTTATAGAAGAGCATTGTTCTCAAATTTTTAAAAAGGTTTCACATGGTGTATTTGCACCTGAAAGAAAAGAGGAAGATCAGGAGATTTTTCATTTTCCTATGCAAAACAAGGGAGTGTTGGACTCACTTGTCTTTGATGAAGAACAATACTATCATCTGAAAACTCCCACAGTAGATATTGAAACTCCTGCAGCTGACATTAAAAAGTCATCTATAGAAATCAACCGGTTTGCATGCACCGTACTTGAACATAGATCTGCAGACAACAACAAACAATTCATCATCAACAATGAAGTTAGTTTGCAACCCTGTTCATATTTACACGCAGTTGAGGGTGGTAGCTATTCTCGAAAGGAGGGTATGCAGAGATATTCTGATGGTCAGCCAAAGCAACAGGAAGAAGTGTTTTCTTACAGTGTCATTGATTCTTTTGCTAATTATCTGGAGTATTCGAGAAACATAAATGTCAAATTTCTCTTTTCAAACAAAGGTTGGTTATGCTGCACTTTCAAATTGTATATCAATATTCTATGTTTTCCAGCATTCATCATTTCCAGATCATAACTTTTACCAGTTATTCAGATACTTGTATGGCTTCATTGGAAGCATGATTTTACCTGATCTGGAAACAATACAGTGGTTAGTGTAGGGATTGATAGAAGAATAAGCTCTTTCTTTGAGAAAGTAGATTACTTTTAGTTTTCTTAATTAGGCAAAGAGACTCCCTTTTCATTCTTAATGGTTCGATCTAGATCATCCCTCCATGTTGCGGCTACTCAGTCAACCTCGAGTCATCCATCAATCTCTCAGGTGTTTATTGCAGATTCAGAGAATTTTGATTTTTTCCCCAAGGCAGTTTTTTTGGGTTTTCACTAGCTTATTGGTTTTGAAATCTGCTAGTTAGTTGTTGAAAGCTTTCCTTTTCACCAGCTAAAGGGGCGGATTTAGGGAAAATTAGCTGGTGAAACCTGTTACATGGCATCGAAGGTGTATTTTTGCCCAGATCAAAGTTTTTCTCAACCAAACATCCTAAAAATAGTTTATAAAAATGCATATTGAATTTACACATCAAATTCAAGATCCGGATTTGATAAAAAAATATGTTTGAAGAGGTGTCAAAGTCAGATTAGACACCTATTTTTGGGGCACAGAATCAGTTGTTTTTTCCAAATATAGAAAATTCGATTCTATCATGATCAAAGTACATCTACGAGCCTTGGAAGGCTATCTGCACACATCAGAGGTCGAGAAAGATGAAGACTCTTAAAAAATATGAGATTGGTCTTAATTTAGGATCATCTTCTATTATTTTGGATCTATTTTTGACTATCTGCATTGGATCAAAATACTATGTCATGATACCATTGTAAACATCCCACATCATATTTCACATAAGATTCCAAGTTACAACTTGTGGCTAGCTCATGAATACTTGAGATTATACATGGAAACATAAAATGTTTATTTTTGTGCTATTTGACCAAGACAAAACTTTCACCAGCGCAAAAAGTGAAATTATAACCAGTTAGCTGGTGAAAAGCAGAACTTTCACCAGCTAACTAGCAGATCGTAAGGTGAATTAGCTGGTGAAATCTGAGACAGGCAGCGAAAGTGTATTTTTGCTCAGATCGAAGTTTTACTTAGCCAAATCTCTTGAAAAAACTTTCTAAAGATAGATATTGAATTATAATGTCCAATCTAAGATCCACTTTTTGGTGCAAAGCAGTTGGAGGAGGTTTTCAAGTTGATTTGGCACCTATTTTGGGGGCTTTGAATTAGGGTTTTTTCCAAACTTGGCAAATTCGAGTTCCATCTTCTTCAAGAGTCATTAAACAACCTTGGAAGGCTTATCTACACAACATCAAAGATTCATGGAAGATCCTCAGACTAAAGACGTCGCAAAGGAGGCATCTGATATGGTCTTAGCAGATGACATGTCCAGTTCAATAGTTGTAGCTGTTATTGAAGGTCGTTCCATTTTTCAACAAAAATGCAACAAATGTGGGAGATGAAGGAGGCTTTGTTCCAAACATTCAGGACAATAAAGAAGGCCTGGAATTATTGAAGATTGCTATTAAGAAAGCAGGCTATACTGGCAAGGTTGTTATTGGCATGGATGTAGCTGCTTCTGAATTTTGCACTGAGAAGGATCAAAAGTATGATTTGAACTTCAAGGAGGAGAATAATAATGATATCCAGAAGATATCTGGATCTAAGCTAATCAAGCTATACGAATCATTTGTAGATGTGTCACAGGGGAAAACCAATTCTGCACCAAAGAAGAAAGGATGGTTTTCTTCAATCTTCCAAAGTGTTGCAGGAAAATTAGTTCTTGAAAAATCAGACTTGGAGCTAGCTCTGAAAGCGCTCAAGGATCTATTTATGACTAAGAATGTGGTAGAGGAGATTGCTGAAAAGCTTTGTGAATCATTAGAAGCCAGTCTTGAAGGAAAAAAGTTGGGTTCTTTCACAAGAGTTTCTACTACTGTACAGGAAGCAATGGAAGAAGCTCTTCTTCGGATTCTGACACCCAAACATTCTATTGATATCTTGAGGGATGTGCATGCTGCCAAGGAGCAAGGGAAACCATATGTTATTTTGTTTGTTGGTCTAAATGGAGTGGGGAAATCGACAAACCTGGCCAAGGTTGCATATTGGTTGCTGCAGTATGATCTTAGTGTTATGATGGCTTCCTGTGACACATTTTGATCTGGGGCCGTTAAACAGCTCCGCACACATGAACATAGACTCCAGATTACTATTTTTGAGAAGGGCTATGAGAAGGATCCAACAATTGTTGCAAAGGAAGCCATTCAGGAGGCCTATCGAAGTAAGTCAAATGTCGTCCTTGTAGATACAGCTGGACGAATGCAGCATAACGAGCCTTTGATCAGAGCTCTCTCCAAACTCATCAACATCAACAGTCCAGATTTGGTACTCTTTGTTGGCAAAGAACTGGTTGGAAATTATGCTGTGTACCAACTCACAAAGCTCGATTAGAAACTGGTGGACCTTTCTACTTCTTCTAACGCCAGGTTGAGTGATGGGATTCTGTTGACCAAGTTTGATACAATTAATGACAAGGTTGGAGCTGTGCTTTCTATGGTCTACATTTCAGGAGCACCTGTGATGTTTGCGGGTTGTGGACAATCATACATAGATGTGAAAAAAATTAATGTCAAATCGATTGTTAAAACTCTCTTGAAGTAGAAACTGGCGCTCTTGGAGCTGTTGGAGAAGTTAACTGCACAGTGTCATACTTTTAAGGATTTTCTCTGCACTTCTAGTTTAGGAGGATTTTGAATATAACTGCATTAGATGCCATAATATTCCTCAGTGATCTCTTTATATTTCATTGTTGAGGTTTGTTGTCATCAAGATGGAGCTACTCTTAAAAGGGTTATTTAGGCAGTAGCCATTTGATGGAAATATTGAGGATTATCCAATTGTATCTATAGAGAAAAGGCAGTAGGAATGTATTCCGCTCTGCCCTATGCCCTTGCTCAAGTTTTCATCAAAGTACCATACATATTTGTGCAAACGGTAGTGTACGCGGTGATCGTTTATGCATTGATCGACTTCTGTTGGACAATGGCCAAATTCTTTTGGTATTTGTTTTTATGATGTTCTTCACGCTCCTTTACACCACATATTACAGGATGATAATGGTGGCTCTCACTCCGAATGCAGGCACGGATTCATTTCTCTCCTCGGGTTTCATTGCAATCTGGATGGTTTTCTACGGCTTCATAAGTCCACGTCCGTGGATCCCTATGAGGTGGAGACGGTATTATTGGGGTTCTCCCTTTGCATGGACTCTCTATGGGTTGATAGCATTTCAGTTCAAGGATATTTCAAAATAAATGGTGATGGTCGATGGTGGGAAGCAAGAAGTGAACAAACTCTTGAGGTGCTACTTTGAATATAGGCACGATTTTATGGGACCAGTTGTAGTTGCTACAGTGTCATTCACACTTTTGTTTGCACTCATTTTTGTCATCAGCATCAAAACTCTCAATTTCCAAATGAGATTGGCAAAGCATTATGTTATGTTTTTGGACACAACCAAAGTCAACATTGTGTTATTTCATAAGCTTTAAATGTCTTCAATTCTAAACTCATTAGGATTTGTCACGTTGAAAGTTAAAAAATGTATTTGTGTTAGTTAATGCTACATTGATCGAGAATGGATTGAGCATACTCCACATGTTACACTAATCAAAGAAGGATGCTAAAGTATGCATGGACAGAATTGGTGGTTATCCATCCACTCAAGACGTTGGCTTCAATATTGCTCATAGCACGTAGTTAAATTCTGCGGAACCTCTTGGTCAAAATAAAACTATTTTGGAAACCTCTGCTGATTTTCCTTGCAAAGGGCAAGAACAAGCACTAAAGAGTGGAGATGATAGCATTATCCCATCAAGGGATGTTGTTGAATGATAGGATAGAATAGGTCCTTTAAGAAACAACAACACAGGACTGACAGACAGTCATATTAAAGATGGTCTATTATGGGATGCGGGTATCTCTGTGCAAGATTTAATGAAACAGGAGGAGATAATTGATGAAGACAAGGTTTTGAGCCATGGACTTATAGGAGGAAGAAGACCTCTGATATCCATATTCATCATGGCTAGGCAGCTAATATCCAGATTTATGGCAATATATATTGGGTTTTGGTACATTTTATTTCAGAGGACCTAGGTGGCTAGCTCAGTCTTCTAATTCAATATCGATCAGTTATCTTTTGAAAATCTTCTTCCAGAGTCCTTTTAGGGAAATGAAATGACTGAACAACTTGCATTGATATGGAGATCGAAACAAAGATGGACATTGGTTCACAAGGTACAATGATGCTCTTCGAAGAAACCGAGCAAGGTGAAGTGTTTGATTCAACACACCAGGTCATCTCAAGACAAATGCTTTGTATCTGAAGCTACTGGAAAACAAAAATTCAAAGACCTCAAGTTGTCTGCAATAATCTCATTTCAGATGCCACGTCAAGGTGCAAACAACATTTCCAGGGGAGTTTGAAGTAGACATGCTACAGATAAAGAAGATTGGGAAAGACAACAACAAACTTTGGAAAATAGCTATATTATAAATCGTAAAGGCTGAATGACTCCATGCCCAATACTAAAGGAACAAGGTCTGCCAGGTTCTTGGATACCTTGCAGGGAGGTCTCCATCCCAGTTGGAGCCAGATGTTAGCCATAAAAAATGCACTGGAATTTTTGAAAGAATGATTCCTAATATTGTAGGGAATATTTGACTAGATTCCTGAGCTCCAAATGCAGATTTGAAAGAACGATTGGAAAGCTTAGGATTTGTAGATGTCGATCGACTATTCAAGCATGCAAAATAGACTCTCCATGACTGAGAAATTTGATTTAAAAAAAAACTATGCTTTCACCAGCTAACCCGTCTTGAATTTTGCTAGTTAGTTGGTGAAAGCTCCGCCTTTCACCAGCTAAGGAGTGGATTTTCGAGTAAATTAGCTGGTGAAAGCCTGTCACGGCCAGAATAGCCGAATTTTTGCCCAGATCAGGATTTTTTGGGTTTGAATGGTTTGAAACCACTTCAAATAGACAGGTGTTGAATTATCAAGTCTAATTCAAAGACTAGTTTTGAGGGATAAGGTCAAAAAGAGGTTTTTCAACTACAGTTGGCATCTTTTTCAAAGGCAGAATATCAGGGTTTTTGCAAACTTCACCAAATTCGAATTTTATCTTTGGGGGACCAAATCAAATAGCCTTGGGAGGCTAAAACTACACTTCATCAACAATCTACTACTCTTAGATATGGATTGACCTCATCTTGAGGATCTCTCCTTATCCTTTGTAAATCAGTTTTGACTTTCTATTTTTAGAATATCAGATCCATTGTTTTAGGATCTGAAAACTGATTTTAAAAGGCTATAAATGCCTAGCTTTTCTAACAGACAAGGGTTCAATCCTAGATACACTTTGGCTATGTACTTTGGCTATGTTTTGTTACAAGAATCATAGTTTTCTTTGGTCATTATATATCAGTATATCCACATTTTCCATTACTCTATATTTAATTCTATTTAGTTTAGTTGTTCAGAACTGTCATCTTCTGATATAGCTCATGGATATGAATTAGATCTTCTTTATATTCTTGTATAACCCTACAGATTTATACTTTGTTATCTTGAATGTTTTTCTTCATACCTTGATTATTCTCTGTAACTGATATCTAGTTTCTCGAAGCACTGTTTATTTAGTGGCATGACATGTCTTTTTGCTAAGCCTTCTCAGTTATCCCATTGTTCCAAACACTTGATTATTAGTGATTTTTTAAGTTACCAAGCATACTTAGCCTACAACCCTAAGGAGTTTCTTGGAGTGATAACAGATACCACTTGATTCGAAAAGATCTTTTATACGACAATGGTTGAGTTATTTAGCATGTGTTAATTAACCATTTAGGAAGTTGAATGAAAGAGGAAGAATTTATGAATGAAACATGACATCCATATGCACATATACATATCTGAAATAAAGCAATAAGAACAACAAACCATAAACACCAATGTGATAACGAAGTTCAGAAATTTCGCCTACGTCTCTGGGCCTTTGTCTTAGTGGGTGAGGCTTTCTTATTTTGGTTCAAATATTTAAAAGTACATCACAACAGTGCCAAAAGGTTACAAAACTGATATGTTCTTGTTCTACCAGATCTGTAGAACCCAACAAAAGAAACAACACTGGAATCAGATGATCAGAGCTCCCATAAATGGTTCGCAAAGGTGCGCTCCTCAATAGCTTCCCTGCATAAAAAATGGCTTTGGCTTGGAAAATATTCAGTATAAACCTGATCTGAATCCTCTCTGATGGCTTCAAGAAATCTTGGTTTATATATATCTGAAGTTGGTAACCATCTCCCAACTTCTGCCCAAGATTTGGCCTAATAAAGGGCCCAATATCCCCCCAAAATGACCAAAATCTCTCAATTTTGTTGATAAAATCAATTAAAATCACTATTATATAGTAAATAACCCACTTCTGAGAAATATTGGATGCAAACCCTTTAGATCGGGGCTCTTGGTCGTATGGAGAGTGGCCATGTGGCCTCGGGCTTATCCCTGGCACGTTGGCCCCTGCTATTTCGGCTCCTGGATGCATCGAATACCATGTGGCCCTGTCCTCCGCACTTAGTTAGGCCCTGATATAATAGTCCATGGTTTAGCCCCTGGTCGGTGGGCTAGATCGACCGATTGGGATAAACCCTTAACCACCATGCCAACTAACAGAAACCATGGGTCTTATGGTGTATGGTGGCAAGTTGCAACCACGCGCCAAAGGTTAGAGCTCAGGTATCGTGGTAGGGTTTTATGGGTGCACCGGGGGGCTAGGGGCTATGCCCCAGCCCTAATATCCTCCGCTCGAAACCATACTTTAACATAAATAAAAATGGTAACATATGGTTAATAAGAAACATGTGTGGGTGGTGTTGGCCCTTGACCAAGTTTTGAGAATCCTTGGTCATGATTGACCTATTTTGGGACTTCAATAGGATATCAAAGGTGGAGTGCAAGTCGAAGCGGAGATTGCGAGATATTGGCCCCTTATTTAAGGATTTTTAGGTTCTGGGCTATGTAACGGGTATGGGGATGTTGGCCCATGGGTTTACCCATGTTTAGGCCCCTTTTGTAATGTATAAATAGAAGTCTAGGTGATGTAAGAAAGAAGAGGTTTTTGGTACCTTGCTAACTGCTAAGTACAAATTGTAAATGCTTTGTGAATGCTATGTCGAGAAATTGCATAGCTAAGTGCAAGTGATTGTAAGAGACTATGAAAAGGCTTTGTGTTGTAACTGGGGGAAGGAGGATCTAGTGAAGTGCACGCAGATCTCCTGTCTTATGTGGAGTAAGGTCTCATGGATCTGTGCATGTAGAAGATTGACAAAAGGAAATAAAAGAGAAGAAGAGTTGGTGGACATAGCCCCAGGTTGGGGGTGAACCATGTATATCCTGTGTTATGGTTGCTTTGTGAATTATGGTTGTTTTAGTATTCATATGATTAATGCTTAGTGCACTGATGTATGTTATATGAATCAGATATGATAGCTTAGTACCTAATGATGTGAATAAGATGCTAGATCTGATTTGTGTTGATATGCTTAGTTCTTGAATATATTGGATCTATGTGAATACTGCGTTGATCTGTTGTTAGGTTTATCCGCATTGTAAACTAAGGCTGAATATTAATGAACTATAACTGATAAGTGCTCATATAAGGTGTTACAATCACAGATCTGTGTCCTAGATAAGGATGCAGACATATGAGTCCTGCAACCACCCCTGCCTCTACCTCGAGTGAGACTTCATGTGCTTCGCAGGTGTTGCCGAAAGGGCCAGTAGTTAGGGTTTTGTTGTTGAACTGTTGAAGCGTTGAACCCTAGGTCTGCCTCTGTGTTCCAACAAATGGTTCCATTGTCGGGACTAAAACTGTGATTGCTAGGAACTACATAAAAGAGAAAGCTTTGTGCGTAGATCTGTTGCTCTAGTGCACAGTATTCTACTTGAATTGTGAAGCTCTGTGCCAAGAAGAGAAGTCATATATGAAGAAAAGAGGTAAGATCTTAAATATTTGTGCTCTGATAAAGGTAAGAACAATGAAAAGTTTTGATTGAAAAGGTAAAATAAGTGGAAATTTTTGTTTCAAAAGTATGGATCTAGGTATGTATGATAAATTTTGTCCTAGCTTGAAAACTAGGGCACAATTAGAAGAAATAAGATTTGATATGAGTAGATCTGATAAGAATAGTGAAATATATGTTATTCCTATGCATATAAATAATTTTTGGACTAACAAATGGATGCAGGACCCTAGAAATAATTTTTTGCAGGTTAGCTACTATGATCCTAGTGCGCAGTACAGGAAAGGCTGGGGATCATTTCAAAGAAAAAGAAGATTAACCCTTTGTTATAATTGCAGAAGACCGGGACATCTTGCTAAGGAATTCCTTGGTCGAAGACCTAGTTGTATTTGTTGTAAATCTATGGATCATGAAGTTTTGGATTTCCCTAGAATGATTGCTAAGGTTGAAAGAATGAATATGAGACAAGAAAATCCCGAGGAAGGACAAGAAACTGAGACCATGACAGAACCCCAGAAATAATCAGAGAATGTATTGCTACAAATGAAAGAAACCCTGAATGATCACATAAATATCAACTTATCAGAGATCTTCAAAGAAAAAGAGTACATAGAAACAAGACTAGGAGAATTCGACATTGACTGTGTTCTGGATGAAGAAACACAGGTGAATATCATGACAGAAAGAACTTGGGAAACTTTAGGAAAACATGCTATGATTCCTTCATTAGAGGAATATGTTTATTTAGAGGAAAGTTGATAACCCTATGTGGAAGACTCACCCAGATATCTATGAGTGCTCATGGAACTTCGACAAAGGAATATTTTGAGGTTGTTAAATTTATTGAGAACAACGCCTCATTTGCCATATTACTAGGAAAAAATTAGATTGAGAAGGATTAGGCCAGAAGAAAAGAAGAGGATGTATTAGAATGTAAGAATCAAGAATTAAAATATTTCATGACTAGGAGGATAGTGCACTTGATTGAAGAATAGGAGAACAAATCAAAGTTGTTCAAAACCAGAAACTTGGATATCGAAGTTGAAAGAACACAAGAAGACTCACAGAATAGTGGAGAACCTACCCAAGACAGAGAAGAAGTATTACTCTCTAACCCTATGAAATAATCTCAACAACGCGAAGTTACTATGGCAAAAGGAGATAGGAATCAAAATGGAAAGAGGAATACCGAGATGAATATTACAGGGAAGAAGGCTAGAAATCTCAGTAAGAAGAGAGCAAAGATAGAAAATTTGTAGAATGTTCTAGAGGGGACTTTGCAAAAGGAAGTTTTGCAAAAACTGGAAATTCATTGGGATATCAGAACAACGCAACATGGTGAAGCAATATAGTTGTTGAAGGCATTATGACCATTAGACCAATGCCTCTGAATGGTTAGAACAATAGTTATGGCCAAAAATCTCGCCATCAGACCGTTGGGACCATGTTGTAATGGAAAGAACTGCATTGATGAAGACCTTTCATCCATTAGAAAGATCTGTTACATCGTTTTCTACTTATTGCGTCGATTGTTACACCGAAAACACTTTTGCGAATTGTATCCAAGCCAACTCATTTATACCGTGCAGTGTTTATTGAGATTGACACCTGTTATATTTCTTTGAGCACTCATTCATCCACCTGAGTTGTCTGATATGAACGTGCATGTAGGATGAAATCAACGCCATAGAGAAGTCAGTTGAAGAATTTCTCATCGATCTAATGGCCGAAAAAGTAATGTCTGTAGGTATTCAAGATTCCTCGACAAGAGGAGTGCAAGCCTCTTTGTCGACTTCTCGCAGATCCAGACCATCCCGACCTGCAGCCGAGAAAAGAACCAAGCATCGAGATGACTTTGCAAACGCAAAGTTAATACCGACGATCTTGCCCGAAAACATCCCACCTTTGGCTGGCGCGATGAGTCGTGACAGTGCCTCGAGGGACTTTGATTACACCTTGGTTACTGCATACCTCTCGAAGGGGATACATGTAGTTAGAACACAGCAGGATAAGATCGCGACATTAAAATTCAACGACTTCAACCTAGGGGACCGCAAGAACCACAGTATGATCACTCCTCACAGATACTTGACTAGGATGAAGGGGAAGAACTCGAAAATAATCCCCCAACCCTGGACTATGAACCTCGCGCAGTCCACCATCCTGAATGTTATGAAGATTCCACATTTTGGAAGGCACCAGGAGGTTAATGCATGTGTTAATATCCTTCTATAATGTTACCATGGCAGATATCTATGGCTAGACAGACACATCACAGTCGATCCGACGTTGATCCATAGGATCACCGGATTGTTCATGCAGGGACCCGACCCATAGGACTTATACCCAGGGAAGGTTGTAGACTGGGCATTGGCACATAGGATTAAAGACACATATCGCGATCTAGAAAAAGGGATGCGAGGCTACAAGGTAGCTTCCATCCAGTATGGCGTAGTGCGCATGGCCTACCAGCTGGTCATAAGAAATCTAGTGAGAAAGAACAGACCTATGTAGGTCACAGGGTTCGTTGTTGACCTCGCCGAAAAATGTGTAGAAGGACTCCAAATGAAAAGGGCGAAGTACCTAGTCAACCAGCTATAATTGGATTGTCGTGAAGCTCAGGATCAGTGCTATGAGTTCCATTTTAGCTGGATGCTAATCCTCATAGTGTTTACTATTTTGGAGATGCCGGAAGGTACGACCTTCCCAGACATTGAGCTGTTTGAGGCACTCGCTGCGAAGTTCACCACGCTCTAGTACTCGAGCGATATGGGAAAACAATGGCATTTAAATGTAGTATTCCACACATACGATCTCTAGCTAAAGAGGGCTATTGGGGTTGTCCCTCGCATGATGTCGAACAACCTGCATCGGTTCATACCTCTCATGAATTTCTGTGTAGATCAACACTTTATTTATATCACTGCACGCGCAGACGAGCATAAAGAAGAGCTTCAGTCATACTATAAACTCACAGAGGAAGACCTCAAAGAAATAACTAAGGACTAGTCTATAGAGCTCTGTATACCTGCTGACCCTACAGAAATGTCTGATCCCGAACTAATTGACAGCTCGGAGGCCACTCATGAAGAACACGACACACCTAGAACCGACAGAAGGAAGAAGACCAAAGAGGTACAAAAATTGAGCAGTGCATCAGATGAAACCGCTTCAAAATCACCTGGACGAGGAGGTGATGAAGAAGTAGATAAAGAAGAGACCAATGGAAAAGAAGATCAGTAGAAGCAAGGTGATGTAACACCACCTAGGGATCATGCTGATGAAACAGATCCCTCTAATAAAAGAAATGTTTCCCCCACGAAACCTACTTCCCGGAAGAAGTCCAAAGCTACCAAGACTAAGTTGCAGACTGTACTCACGCTCGATGACTTTGACTTCATCATTGAAATCATATTAGATGCCTCACAGGACCTCTTATAGAATACTGAAGCCAAACAAACAACCATGTATGATAGGATTGAGACAAAACTCAGAGGGGTACAACAAACCCTTCAATCTAGCTATGCAGTATCCACTACACCCCTACCATCATAAGAACTAGAGTTGGGAGATGAGCCTGCCCAACTCTGCAGAATAGCTAACACGACGGAAGCTTACCTTCATTGAGTGCAAGAAGAGAAATAACATGCTACAATGGCCCTAAAGCAATCACAAGAGGAAATGGTAGAGCAACGCTGAGTTTCACAATAAGAGAAATATGACCTCCACACCAAGTTCGAAGAGGAGAGAGTGTAGGTCAAGCAAGAGAAAGAGCAGTTGCTCACAGTCAGCAGAGCACTTTGCTCTGTGACATGCTTAGAGAAAAAGGCGAAAGAACCAGTAGAGCATCAAGTAGCGTAGCTTGTGGAAGCTATCCGACAAATTCAACAGAGAATCACAGATCTGGAGCTACAAATAGTGCCAATTACCCAGGAGGACGTGCGAGACCAAAGAGAAGCCACTACTCGAAGTGCAGTTTAGAGGATCAGAGCATTTTCTCTGGAATGTAAACAACTTAGCAGTAGAAGTGCACAAACCTATGAGCGACTTACTGAAGACCTTGAACTAAAGGCACTGGAGTCACAGCTCCAGGAGGAAAAGCAGCAAGCATAAAGAGTATAGGCACATTTGAAGCCCCTGTCAGCAGTTGAGAGGATGAAGAAATCCCAAGAGCAACACATTGCTCAACAATAAGTCCACGCAGTTCATAGCAAAGTCATGGAAGTGACTCAGAGGCTCCAACCAATTCAGGATGAGGCTTGCCAACTATTCATGGATATTGAATGCCGAGGAGCAGAACTGGAACAAGTTGTCACTATAGATGAATAATGCTTAGAGGAACCTATCAACGAAGCAGTTCTCCAAGAGTTTGTTGAGTAGGAGGCCTTGGTGCAACAACAGGTTGAAGAAGCTTGAGCCAAGCTCGAGGCTTTTGAAGCAGAGCTACCCAGATTAGAGTGACTTGAGATGAGTCACAGGTGAGTGTT
>SNQJ01S0070430.1:2257-17976 GCA_010110895.2 Picea sitchensis | reverse complement strand
ACTTTTAAATAAGAAATCATACTGTCCCTTAGCGACGTGAATTACTGGAGGTGAAAATTCACCCTGGTTAACTACAAGAAGATTCCACTCTACCAGTTGGAGAGGAAACATATTATCACTGCTTTAACTATCATGAAAGGTGCCAAACAGGTCAACGACCGATGATAGCTTAAAAGAAGATCAGATTTAGGAACGTCCAGTTAATAAAAGTAATTATGCGGTTATCAAGGTAAATGTCTCTAAGATAAGAGTCTCTCGTAACTGTGAATAATTCCCACGCGTAAGTTGGAATATCAACTTCATAATCGTTGATTGTTCATTTATTAAATTCATTCTATGCCTCAACTCCTTGGTTAATAAGAATTGAATTTCATGATCTCTCCAAGATCCAATTATGCCAATTTAATTTTACCACGATCGCAATCTCTTTGCGTGGAACGAGGTGGCATAAGTAAAACGAAAATTAGAACAATTACAGATCTAGCATTAGTTGTACTACCAATTATCAGTAATTTAAATAAAATAATTCGAATCACAATGACAATGTTGCGCATCACAGTAACTGTTAGATAGATTTTTGTTGAAGTTATCACAAAACAAAATTGTAAGATTTAGGACTCGATATGGAATGTCATTACGATTTAATTGAAGAAGACTCCAAAGTAGATAGTTAAGTTGTCGATTAGACATATAACTGAGTATAGTAAAGATTTATTAAATTCATTCTATTATTGTCAATTTTCTCCACGGGCTATTAGACTCGTTAATCGAAGGCGTAAAATAGATGGTTATCGAAAGTAATTTCGATACCTCATTAATGTCGATAATGTATAGGATTCCAAAATTTTGAGGTAATTATATTGTTACACTTCGATGTGAATCCCCTGTTGCACTATAATACCAGTCTGGAAGTGCGAATGAGTGTAACCGCACAGGTAGGGCGATGGAAAGAAAAAAAAGTCTGCAGAAAAAAAAAATTGGTTGGGATAATTAAAAGAGAAATCCAATTAGGAAAATGTGTATTTCTTCTCCAAGTAACACATCACTGTAGGGATGATTCAGATGAAGTTGCATTTACATGGTTAATCAGTCAAGAATTTGTTTTTAAAATAAGATTTAGACATGCAACAAGATATTTAAAATATATGTGGCAAGGATCAAGTTTAACGCGCGAGAATAAAAACACAACAAGGAGAGTTTGTTATTTCACCCAACCATCTCGTAAATGAATTTACCTCACTCGGATTGAGCAGCAAAAATTTTGTACTATAAAAATATTACTTCTCGTAAAGATTCCCATATCTGAAATTTGAGTGGTTTGCTATTCTAATTTCCCACTGAAGGAGTTCCCAGGTCGTCAAAATTAAAAATAAATGGAGGAGATCGGTTTTGGTTTATATAGCTCAACTAAATGATTGAACAACAACAAAGAAGGTCAACACTAAATCATGTACTACGTCACTTATAATCAACATTCGAAGACATTCTTATACAATGCGACTTCTATTCTTTTCACCACCAGTTGCAACTAAAAGCAAACAAAATTTGACCCTATGGATATGATCAATTTTTGAGAAAGAATAAAGTACTGAGGGTTATTCCAGGGACTGTGAAAATGGAAATTGTAATCCTACAGAAATAGATACATAGAGATGCTAATTACCAGCAATACTACTGCACACATATTTTACAGAGAGTAATCAAATCGTTACAAATTTGATACATATATTCACCATCAACAGTAATTTAAATCAATTTACAGAATAACAGAAATAAGTCTCCTCCAACCATTAATAATAATACAACAATGAGTACCATAGCCAATAGAGTAAGGTATATGGAGATCTTCAATCCGCGTCTTGTGCAACGTCCTTGTTTTCACTTTCCAATCAAACAAATTCACCGGTACCTCCTAGCCAATGCTAGTGGT
The DNA here is from genome assembly GCA_010110895.2 of Picea sitchensis. Taxonomy (NCBI): domain Eukaryota; kingdom Viridiplantae; phylum Streptophyta; class Pinopsida; order Pinales; family Pinaceae; genus Picea; species Picea sitchensis. Next base: position 16,046 of record SNQJ01S0070430.1, on the reverse strand, counting down.
ACTCTTCTTCCCCGTTATTCCCCCAAGATGCAAAGGGGTCACACATAAAACCTCAGACCAACTAGCTCAAGATTGACCTCTCAAGGAGAGGCTTCCACATCTTGCACAAGCTTGTATCCCAACTCACACAAGTAAACTTAGTCAATAGAAATTTTACCTGCATTTCAATTCATCCAACATTAGGGTGTCTTCCCTCTTCATCAACATCCTTTTTATAAGAAATTTTACCTTGGCACTTGTCATATTATGCACAATTAGCTAATTTTTAATAATTAAATTAGATATTACTCACCCCCAACACATGTCACACTTTCCCAAAGTTGCACATGTTTAATCCTTTTTAATTTAAATAATTATGCATTTTCCCTCACACTCCTCAATTAGTTCCTATATTTTCTCTTAGTTGTCCCTTAGTTCCCCAATTTCTCTTTTATTGTGTCCCTAACTAATTTACATTTGAAGTTTAATTAGGACTCTTCTCTTATTTAGGATTTAGAGTTTGATTGACTTAGGATAGTAACTCTATGTTGACAATCCATTCTCTCATGAATATATTTTGTTTTAACTAAAAATCCATTTTTATTAATCTAATGCACACATTGTGCACATGCCTAAATTTGTATTCTTATTTTCCCTTTACTATTGTTTATTTAATCTAAATTACCTTAACCCTTTTTATAATATTGATTTAGTCAAAACATCTAGACTTAGACTTTTGGTTATGTTATCTATTTTATACCTTAATAATAATTGTATTATCTTCTTTAACAAAGTCTAAGTATTCAATTTATTTTCTAATGTCTTCTAGATTTTTATTGACTCATAAATTTATTCGTGTAACATGCCCTTCAAGATGCACCTCCATGCTCCAAGGGCGGCACTTGCCATTGACTATTTTGGAAGTTGTCTGACGCTTGGAGTCAATACTCCAGGTGTCTACCTTGTGTGAGACTAAGGGCTTACTGAGGAATAAGGAATCCTCCTAATTGTGTGCCCCTCAAAAATCGTTGTGAGCGAATATCTCAGTCTAACTTCACGACATTGTGAACCTATCAGGAAAAAGGTAGTTGTTAAACTTTAGTTTCAGGTCATGGTGGGAGTGCTAGTAGGCTGTGACAGGGACGTTGCCACACCTCTCCCTGGTCCACATGATATATGTGTATGACCCCTCTACTCCATATGTTTGTCAGATTAGAAAGTGTCACCATGTTTTCATCCACTGACAAAGATAACATCAATAACTAATATACATGAAATACATAACTGAAATCATCATATAATACATGCGTAATAAATAAAGTACTCATAACCAAAGTCAATATTCCACTCTCTGACTCAATCTAGAGTCCAAGGAAGTATGTTGATGCCATCAACATCCTCCTCATGCCAAGTTTCCTACACACTCATGAAACCTCATCATAATACATGTCAATGCTATACATCGATATAAATAACATATCAATTTCAATACTCAATCATATCATAAACATATAAACCAAACTGATAATCATAATGTACCATGTTTTAAACCGGATCACTTTCTCACAAGTGTCCTCAAAGAATAAGTCAATGTATGAAATGCGATTAGTGGAACTCGATGTTACAATAGTGATGTGTTTGGCCCTGTAACAATGCCTTCACTTGGTGGATCCATGTATTATGTCTCTTTCATATGAATTTTTCCGAAAGGCATGGATATATTTCCTAAGGAAGAAGTCAGATGTTTTCAATAAATTCAAAGATTTTAATAGAAAAGAAGACAGATAAGAAGATCAAGGTGCTAAGAACCAACAACGATGATGAATTTTGTAGAAAGTATTTTGAGCAGTTATGCAAGTAGTGTGGCATAGCACACCAAAATATCGCACCATATACCCCACAAGAAAATGGAGTTGTTCAAAGAATGAACAAATAATTGATGGAGAAGACAAGGAACATGGTTAGTAGTGTTGGGATCACACAAGAATTCTGAGCAGAAGCAATTGACATTGCAAAATATCGGGTGAATATGTCTCCTTCATCATCACTAGTCGACACGACTTTACGTGAGGTATGGTTTGGAAAGAATCCTTTTCTTTCACACCTCAAATTATTTGGTTGTGATGAATTTGTGCATGTTCCCAAGGAAAAGAGGAGCAAGCTAGACAAGAAGGTAGTCAAGTGTATTTTCATTGGATACAAAGAAGGAATAAAAGGATATAAGCTCTGAGATATTGCATCAAGGAGAACAATATACAGTCGAGATGTGGTCTTCAGAGAATTCGTAGGGAAGTCTGAGTCTAAAGAGGCCCAAATAAAAACAAATCTATATAAGGTGAGGTTTGAACCGAGGAACGAAGAAGATGATTCAGATGAGTCTACTGAATTAGATGAAGAGGTGGAACAATCGAACCCGGTTGTAAGGAGGTATGAATGAGTAAGAAGACCAATCAAAAGGTTTAGTCTGCTCAATTGTCATTCCACATTTGTGTTGACTTCCATTGACGAGGATCCCAATTTGGTCAGGGAGGAAGTCGACTCGACAACGGGTAGACTCTAGAAGGACACAATGGTGAAAGAGATGGAATCCTTGCAAAATAATGAGACATTGGATTTACTTGAAGTTCCTAGTGGAAGAAATCTCTTCAGTAGTTGTTACGAGGAAAATCTTTCTATGGCTAGGGGTAAACCACAACATACAAAAATGACTGCAGAAATCAACTCTAATGTCATATATGCTATATAAGAAAATATGATAACAAGACAAGATAAAAGGCCTACCTTGTCCAGACGTTCGATGAAGTCCATCATTGAGAACTTGACTCAAAGAAATACACCTACAACTTGTCCTCAATAACCAAGAAACACAAGCATATGGTGATAATATATAAAGTTAGCACATTCAATAGCATAATCCATAAATATTCATAACAAATATTCCCATGGAATAACAATTCAAATAATTTCAAGACATTAATTGGACAAGAAAATAGTATTTCTATTAAAATGTAATCAATAGAAGTGAATGAATTACAAACTTCCATGTTAGCACGGTTAGGAATCAAGAAACTAAGTCCCGTCCAGCTTGGCCTCCACCACTTCAATCCTCCACCAAAGACAAGCTCATATAAGAGAGACAATGAGGTTCTCAATCAATTAGCAAATAGATTAGGGAATGAACAACATGTTCAGAATTAAAAGGATAAAGGGATGCAGACTCAATATGAAGTGATCATTTCTCTAGAGTAAGTTTTCTCTCAAAGTTTAATTCTTCTCTCCTTTTCCATAGCTTGGATTTGGCCCATTTATAGCCTTCAAGTGGAACTGAAGGGTTGAGTTGGAACGTTTCCAATATATGGAAGGTCAAGGATCATGGATCTCAGGACATAACATGGAAACCTGAAACCGTTTTTTAATTTTGAGCAAAAAACCCGATGTACACGGGCTGTAGTGGTGCAACCTGCATATATGCATGATGTATAGTTGTTAGGTCATGTATATGTGGAAAAATAATGTTTTTAGCTCTAGGATTTGTAAAAGGGAACTTCAAGTCAACATAGGGAAATGGAATAAGGCCTTCTGAGAAAATTTGCATAAGGTGAGACAAATCTTTCTATAACAGATTCACCCTAATGTGTAAGGTCAGAGGAGTATTTGTGATGGCCAAAATACATTATAATACCTAGAAGTGGAGTAATGGAGACCTAGCTAGATGAACTAGTTAGTCATGAGAATATTATAATCAGTACTGCCTTGGCACACATGGCTACCAATTTGAATTACACTGCATATCCATGTGAAAATATACCAAACAATTGTTCATGGCCATGAATAGGAAATACAAAGGTGGCTACATGTAAAAGGTTGTCATAGTCACGAACAAGGCCTAGGAAAACCAGTCTCATAATCAATCTGAAGATGTTTGTATACATTGGAGTACAATCAGATCTCCCATGATCACTAAAGTCTCATAGATACTGGTCCAATGAAAGATAACAACATCTCAGGAAAGCTGTGAATATAAACTAATGTCTTCAAGTCTTATACACAATCTGCCAAAGGTGCAAGTCTACACTGTGTGAATAAAGGATTTGAGGTTGAACACAATGAGTCATCATTTGATTATTGGTCATTAAGGTATACCATTAACAAACGCGAGACAACCTACCAATAATGAAAGTAGGTATAAAGGCACCGAGTAAATTCTTACAAGTGTGAATACAAGTGTCGAGGTCGAACACTTAAAGAATCCATCAATTGGGAGACATTGATGTATTCCCAACCGTCGATGGTGGGAGAACCTGCCACTAATGACTGCAAGCCTCAAGGTACTCATAGGACTCTAGGTTTTGTTTCCAGAATAGATGAGCTAAATTCGATGGAAGGAGACCTGCTGAAAGGAGAGCATTAAGGCATCTCTCATCATTCAGCATGAGGTACAAAGCAGGAGCTTGATGATTTGTAGGAAATCGAATGAAGAACATGTTCATGAACCAATGACTTGGTGCGTATTTCACATGTGTCAAATGGAAGCGGTACGCAAAAAAGACCCTCTAAATAACAGTCAATAAGGAAAATTGTTGACAAAGATGAGCAAGCCATCAATAAGGCTAATGGAATCCAAGACACTGCATGAATCCCAATGTGTGAATATATTTCTTGCCGTCAAACATAAGGGAAACCACCTAGTCAGCGACTAATGATGAAATGTCGATTGTTGGGTTCAAGGATACCTACCAATGAGGAAAATAGGACCAGGGTGCACAATAGGACTACAACTTCATGTGATTCTGAGACACATTGAGGGTATGTCCGACATGCAAAGTCAATAATTCTGAGGAATGGCCGATACAGGTTAATAAACATTCTTTGAACAAGAGCATGAGACATATGGAAGACTCTGGCAGAATAGACTCAATGATGAAACTTTGAGATGTAGGAGGAATCTATTAAAATCTCCATAGGGACTGGAAGAGTAACCATTCGGGGGAGTAAACTCTCTATAATGAGCTTGGCTTCCTAAGGTCATGCTAAAACCCAAAATTTTGATGACAAGTGGACTCAAATTGTTTTTTCTCTATTCAAAGGTGACACGACTGCTGCCAATATAAGATAATACTCTTTTCCCGCCCGTTTTTTTTTTTTTCCATATTCAAATGAATGTTATGATACAGAGGAGGAAATGAGTGTTGCAAGTAAGCATTCTAGTTCCAACAATGGAAATTACCTATGGTCAATGCAAGGAGGTGCATGCGGGATATGGATACTTGAGGGAATGTTTACTCTTGGGTATAGGGTGTCAAGCTGCAAAGGATAAAAACAAGGCTCTGATTGGTTGATGATGCAAAATGCTAAGGGTAGAGGCTTATAACGCAAAAGAGAGAACCAACAATAGGCTCAATACTACAAGCAAGAGAATGAGACACAATTACAACTTAACTGCAAAAAATGTCATTTTTCGTAATCTTAGTCTACTTGGTTTCAAAAAGGGATAAAATTGCACCAGATATACATCCTTTCAAATCCAATTTATGATTGTGAAAGAGATAAGTTCACTCAACAATCTTTTCATTTTCTGGGAGAGTCAAAAAAGAGATTAAATCAAACTTGTGAACTTTCAAATCCAATTAACGAGTGTGAAAGGGACAAGTTCACTCAGAAATATTTTCGTTTTTTAAGAGAGTCAGAAAAGAGCTTAAATTGGACTCGTTTGGGAGTTTCTAGGCGGCATGTCATGGGGGAGGTCAAGGCTCTCATGCAGGATTTTTGTGGAAGGTCAGCAACTTATGAATAATTGACACAAGCTTGTGAAAACCCAAAGATTTCCAAGTCAAGGAGGATAAAGTGCTAGCGGAGGTTACCTTATCTACAATGTATCAAAAAATTCCCCTTATCGGGAAGGGTGTAGAAGAATGAATTTGATACCCCACAAGACCATCCCAATCAAAGGGAACCTCCCTAAGACTTGGAGGGAGAGTACTCGAGGAGAGTAAGACTCTCTCTCGTTGAGAAGGTACATGACTAGAAATGTTAAGGACATGGTCAAAAGATGTCTCACTCCTCAAAATAGGAGTAGGGTCAGGTGATGATTTCATCGACATGATTGTCGTGAAAATCAAAGGAGAAATGGAGTGCTGGGAAACCAAAGACGACTCTGAACCTGAAGGGTTATCGGATAAGGAATGCACTTCCTCTACTATGAAAGTAGTAGGACATAAGCAGGTTAAATGACCTCCTTTGCAAATCCTACAAAGGAACCTGGTCTTACGCCCTAGGTGTCGAGGTTTCTCAATCGTGTGAATGTCCCCAATGCTACACACGAGGGTTGGTGACATGGTTTCAGCGTGACTGGTAGAGGCTGGTGGTTCATCCCCCACATGATGTACACATATTGGTGATGATTCTCCAACATGGTTGACCATGGTTCGAGATGTGATGTCAGTGTGACAAACAACGACTAGAGTTGTGACCCCAGCATGACTTGAAACGACTGGTTGTTGACCTTCAACATGGCTTACAGAGGTGGTCGACCCATCCCTAACATGACTAGCAGAGGTTGGTGATGTAAATCCAATATGATTTGCAGTAATTGGATTGATGGCGGTGGTTAGTTGCGACATTTGATACCAAGGTCCCAAAAAACACTAGTTTTGAGAATTTGCAGGCCAGGAATGATCCTGGTCTACCCCTTGTCCCTGCCTGGAAAGTTAGTATCCTCCATTTAATTAATCCATAGAGGTTTGTATAGGAAGATGTCTATGACAAGAACAAGGAATTGTTGAGCAGTCAACACACCCTAAAAATCCTATGTCAAATTTTTACTTTTTGGATACTGTTGGCCCTCAACCAAGTTTTGTGGAAACGTTGGTCATGTTTGACCATTTTTGGGACTTCAACAGGTTGGTCAAAGACAAAGTGCCCAGGTGAAGAGGAGATCGCGGGATCTCGCCATTTTTTCGAGCTTTTTGGGTTTTAGGGTTTATGTAATGGATATGGGATGTCGGCCCATGGGTTTACCCATGCTTAGGCTGCTTTTGTAATGTATAAATAAGTAGCTAGGTGATTTAAGAAAGGATCAATGGATTAGTGCTAATGTTAACTATGTGAAAGAAGATGTGTTAAGGCTTGTAGAGATAAGTGCAAGCGTTCTGTAAGTGCTTTGTGCACAGAATGTGTAAGGCTTTGTTCTTCTACCTAACTCAGGGAAGGAGGATCTGGCGAGGTGCATGCAGATCTCTTGTCCTATGCGGAGTTGGCTTTGTGGCTTGGTGCCTGTAAGGAGGTTGAAGAGACTAATAAGAAGAGAAGAAGATTTGGTGGAAGTAGCCCCACACTGGGGTGAACCACGTATATCCTGTGTCAAAGTGCTTTGTGCTAGATTGTTCATGTTGTTTATATATTTATTTTCTTAATCTATATGTATGATAGATCCAGTTGATGCTCAGTGATTTATATGTGAATGAATGATAGATCTACTCTAATGTTATGTGCTAAATGGTTAGTTGTGCTTAATCTTGATTATTACTGTGCTGATCTGTAATTAGGGTTTTAACCTACGATGTGAAAGACTAATGAATGTTATTTATAAGTGCTATGTTAAGTATTGTGGTCACATATCTATGTCCCAGCTAGGTTGTAGACACTTGAGTCTTGCAACCCCCACTGCCTCTACCTTTGGTGAGACTTCATCTTCTTCGCAAGTGTTGCCGAAAGGGCCGATAGTTAGGGCTTTGTTGGTGCGTTGTTGAAGCATTGAACCCTGGGTCTACCCCTGTGCCAAAAAATGGTTCCGTTGTCGGGACTTGAATTTGTGATTGCTGGGAACTAAAGAAAAGAGAAAGCTCTGTGCGTAGATTTGTTGCTGTAGTCCGTAACATTCTACTTGACTTGTGAAGCTTTTTGATAAGAAAGAGAAGTCCGTTCTGAAGAAAAGAGGTAAGATATTAAATCTTTGTGCTCTGGAAAAGGTAAGATAAGTGGGAATTTTTTCTTCGCAAGTATGAATCTAGGTATGTTTGATAGATTTTTTCCTAGTCTACAAACTAGGGAACGACTAGAAGAAAGAGTTGATCTGAATAAATTTGATAGAGTTAGTGAAAGATATGTTATCCCTATGCATAGAAAGAATTTTTGGACTAACAAGTGGATGCAGGACCCTAAAATAATTTTTTTGTAGGTCCAGCACTGTGATCCTAGTGCATAGTACAAGAAAGTTTGGGGATCGTTTAAGAAAAAGAGAGGATTGACACTTTGTTATAGTTACATAAGATCGAGACATATTGCTAAGGAATTCCCTGGTAGAGGTCCTATTTGTATTTGTTTTAAACTTGTTGGTCATGAGGTTTTGGATTTCGCTAGAATGATTGCTAAAGTTGAGGAGATGAACATGAGACAAGAAAACTATGAAGAAGGTCAAGAAACTAAGAATATGCAGATGAAAGAAACACTGAATGATCACAAAGACATCAGTTTACCAGAGATCCTAAAAGAGAAGTAGTGCATAGAAACAAGAATAGGAGACTTCGACATAGACTGTGTATTAGACGAGGAAACACATATGAATATTATTCTAGAAAGTACTTGGGAAATTTTGGGAAAGCCTGCTATGATTCCTTCATTGGGAAGGATAGGATTGTTTTAAGGAAAGATGATAACCCTATGTGGAAGACTTACTCATGTACCTATGATATCCCATGGAGCATCAACTGAAGAATAATTTGAGGTCATTAAGTTTGTTGAGAACAACGCTCGTTTTGCACTTTTGTTAGGAAGGACCTAGATTGAAAAAGATCAGATCGGAAGGAGAGACGAAGAGAAAGCCACAGAACAGAAAAATAAAGAATTGAGGAACTTCATAGTCAAGAAAATAGAGTGACTAATAGAAGAACAAGAAGACAAGTCGAAGCAACTGAGGGTCAGATACCTAGTTGTCGAAGTTGAAAGAACGCAAGAAGGTTTAAAGAACCTATCCAAGTAGGAGCGAAGAGCGCCTACCCCAGAAGTAGTAAAATAAGAAGTATTACCCTTGAACCCTATGAAAGAACATCAACAGTGCGAAGTTACTATGCTAAGAGAAGATACGAACAAGAATGGAAAGAGGAATCCAAAGACTTAGATCACAGGAAAGAAGACAAGAAAGCTCAGTAAGAAGAAGACAAAGTTAGAAAAATTGCAGGAGGTTCCATAGAGGGCTTCGCAGAAGGCAGGATTGCAGAACTTGAACCTCTCTGGAATAGCAGAACAATGAAGAATGGAACTTTGACTCGACAAAGAAATACGACCATTGGAGGCATCCCGACCATTAGAATGACGCTCCAGAATGGCTAGAAACGTAGTTATTTCTGTAAAGAGCACCATTGGATCGTTGGGACCGTGCCATAATGGATGGAATCGTATTGATTGAGCCTTTTCGACCCATAGGAGGAACCTGTTACGACATTGTTTATTTAATCCATCGAATGCCTCACCCGAGACACTTTTCCAAATTGTGATTATTCAAGATAACAGAGAACCGATTTCTATCACACTGTGCTTTTGAGACCTTGCCACCGTTTTTCTTACCTTGAGTGTCCAGTCGCCTACCCGAGTTATTTGTTTACGATCGTGCGTTTCGGGAGACCTAGTGCAGTAGAGAAATCAATGGAAGAAATCTTGATCAACCTTATGGATAAGAAGGTCATGTTTGTAAGAATACATGCATCATTGAAGGGCAGAGTGCAAGCCTCCCCTTCGATTGGATGTCGATCTGTGCCATCCCAAACAACGACCGAGAAAAGAAGCAAGCACCGTGACAACCTGGAAAACGCGAAGCTGATCCCGTCAGTCTTACCCGACTACATCCTACCTCTGGCTGGCATGGTTAGTCGTGTCAACATCCCGTGAGACTTTGAATACACACTCATCACTGCGTACCTCCCGAAGGGGATACACGTAGTCAGACCGCAGCTAGGAATGATCCCTGATCTCAAGATCAATGACTTTAACTTGGGAGACAGGAAGAATTATGCTCTTCTCGCACCGCATCGCTACCTAACCAAGATGACTGGGAATAAGATGAATATAGTTCCTTAGTTTTCGATCAAGGAGATCACAAGGTCCACCATCTTAAATGTCATGAAAATCCCCCACTTTGACAGACATCAGGAGGTTAGCACATGCATTAAACTCCTACTGTCGTGCTACCATGGAGGTTATCTTTGGTTAGAAATCTGTGTGACTGTGGATCTGACGCTGATCCACATGATCATTGGACTGAGTGTGCAGGGATTAAAACCTCAACAATTCTATCCAGGGAAGGTTGTAGATCGCTCCCTGGTGCAACGTATAAAGGAAACCTACGATGATGTGGAAAAGGGGAAGTGAGGCTACAAGGTAGCCTCCATCCAAGATGGTGCAATGCACCAAGCTTGTCAGCTGATCATGGGAAAACTCGTTATAAAGAACAGACCAACACAAGTTACAGGGTTCATCGTTGACCTTGCAGGGAAGTGTGTCGAGGGAATGCAGATGAATTGGGTGAGCTACCCCATCAAAGAGTTGGAGAAGGACTTTTGTGAAGCACAGGACCAAGGCTATGAGTTCCATTTTAGCTAGTTATTGATCCTCATAGAATTTGTCTCTTGGGAGATGCCGAAGGGAGCGACATTCCCAAAAGTAGAGCCATCAAAACCATTGGCTGCAAGGTTCACCACCTTGTGGTATACAAATGGCATGGCGAAGTAGTGGAAATAAAATGTGGTGTTTCACACTGACTACCTATAGCTCACATGAACCATTGATCCATTCCCCCGAATGACCCCGAACACCTTGCATATTTACAGACCACTAACGAAGTTCCACACAGACCGCCACTTCATTTACATCACTGTGCGTAGGGACGAAAGCAAGGAGGATGTGCAGTCTTACTAAAAATTGATTGATGACGACATGGAGGAGATAGCTAAGGAATAGTCAGATGAATTTCTTGTACCAGTCGAGCAGACAAATCTCTCCAACCCTGACATCATCAAAATTCCTTTGGTCACTCGAACAGAGTGGGATGGACCAAGCAGTGCTAAGGAGAAGAAGAAAAAGGAAGAAGTGCAGGAGAAAAACAACGCATCGGAGGAAACTGCATCTGACTCACCTGGAGGAGGAGGAGGCGACGAAGAAAAATAAGAGGAGGAAGGGGAAGAAGACAAGAAAGAAAAGAGCGAAGTGATGCCACCGAAGGATTCCCTTACAGATGCTGAGACATCAAAGAAAATGAAGGTTTCTCCAAAGAAACCCTCAGCGTGGAAGAAGTAACTAACCAATAAGCCTCAGTCGTAGAATGTGCTCACAGTGGATGATATTGACCTCATCATCACAGCTGTAGCAGATGCTTTAGAGGATATCTGGCAGTGAAATGAAGCAAAGAAGGAGACAATGTATGACAGAATTAAGGCGAAGCTGAAGGGGGTACAAAAAGATCTCTATTCGAGTTGCACAGTGTCTATTGCACCTTCATCATCAGAAGGTGTAGAATTGGGGATGAGCCCACCCAACTGTGAAGGATAGCAGATGATACATAGGCTTTCCTTCATTGAGTCCAGGAAGAAAAAGAGCAGGCCAGAGAGGCCTTGAAGCAGTCAAAGGCGGAAGCCTTGGAGAAACTTTGTGTTGAGCAGTAAGAGAAAGATGATATTAGAGCAAAGTTTGAGGAGGATAGAGAGCATATACAGAGAGAAAAAGACCAGTTTCTAATGGAGAAGACTGTGGTCAAGGAGGCAATGGATAGAGTACTTTGCTCTGTGTTGGGCTTGGCCCAGATTGAAGAAGAGATAGCTGAGAGCCAAGTGGGGAAGCTCGTTGAAGCCATTCAACAGCTTCAAGCAAGAGTAGCCGAGTTAGAACTACAAGTAGTGTCGAGCACTCTGCAAGAAGTGCGAGACCAAAGGGAAGAAACTTCTAGGAGAGCAATAGAAAGAATCAAGGTGTTGGCTTTAGAATGGAAGCAAATCAGTAACCAAAGTGCATAGACCTATGAGCAGCTTCCAGAAGATCCAGAACTGAGGACATTGGAGGCACATCTACAGGAGGTGAAGCAACAGGCATCTACAGTGAAAGCACAGTTGAAGCTTCTTAAAGTAGTGGATAAGATGAAGAGGTCACAGGACGTGTGTGCAGTTCAACAGCAGGTCACTTCCATCCAGAGCAGAGTGATGGAGGTGACACAACGACTCCAGTCGGTGTAGGACGAAGCCTACACCCCCTTTGAAGAGATCGAGGGACAATGATCACATTTGGAATAGGTGGTAGCTACAATGGAATAGTCTCTGGAAGGGCCTATCACCGAGCAATTCATCCAAGAGTTCGCCAAGCAGGAGGTTCTGGCGAAGCAACAAGTCGAGGCCACTCGAGCTAAGATCGAGTCCTTCGAAGAAGTATTTCCAAGATCAGAGTGTCTCGGGACGCGTCACAGGTGAATGTTGGGGGCATGTTGGCCCTCGACCAAGTTTTGTGGAAACGTTGGTCATGATTGACCAATTTTGGGACTTCAACAGGCTGTTCGAAGACAAAGCGCCCAGGCGAAGTGGAGATCACGGGATCTCACCCTTGTTTCTAGCTTTTTGGGTTTTAGGGTTTATGTAACGGGTATGGGATGTCGTCCCATGGGTTTACCCATGCTTAGGCCCCTTTTGTAATGTATAAATAAGTAGCTATGCGATGTAAGAAATGGTCTATGGATTAGTCATAATGTTATCTATGTGCAAGTGTGAAGGCTTATAGAGCTAAGTGCAAGTGTTCTGTAACTGCTTTGTCAACAGAATGTGTAAGGATTTATGCTTCGACCTAACTCAGTGAAGGAGGATCTGGCGAGGTGCACACAGATCTCCTGTCCTATGCGGATTTGGATTTGTGGCTTGCTTCCTGTAAGGAGGTTGAAGAGACTAATAAGAAGAGAAGAAGAGTTGGTGGATGTATCCCCACATTGGGATGAACCACGCATATCTTGTGTCGAAGTTCTTTGTGCTATATTGTTCATGTTGTTTATGTATTTATTTTCTTAATCTAGATGTATGATAGATCCATTTGATGCTCAGTGCTTTATATGTGAATGAATGATAGATCTACTCTGATGCTATGTTCTAAATGCTTAGTTGTGCTTAATCTTGATTATTACTGCGTTGATCTGTAATTAGGGTTTTAACCTGTGATGTGAAAGACCAATGAATGTTATTTCTAAGTGCACTATTAAGTATTGTGATCACGTATCTGTGTCCCAACTAGGTTGTATACACTTGAGTCCTCCAACCCCCCTGCCTCTACCTTGGGTGAGACTTCATCTGCTTCGCAGGTGTTGCCGAAAGGGTCGATAGATAGGGTTTTGTTGGTGCGTTGAACCCTCGATCTGCCCATGTGCCAACAGATACTACTTGATCTATGCATTTTCTAATTCGAATTCATTTTGAGAAATGTTTTGTCTTTTCTTATTATCTTGACTCTCATCAGGTTTTCAGGTTTTTTTGAACTTATGAAACCCCGTGACTTAAAGGTCCTTAACACTTGAATAAAGAAGCAACATCCAAAAACACTTCACCCAATGCACTCAGATTCAACGTCGGAAGGAATTCAAATATGGAAAATAACCCCTCGGGAAACCTCATTCGCCGAGCATCGATCTTCATCAGCGTCGACGAAAGGAATTTTTGTTTTGCGACAAGTCTCGCATAAGGATATCACCAATATCCAACTCCCTTTCGACATTGGTGATAGACGAGGTAAACAAACGTTAAAAAAAGAGAAAAAACATCACCAACAGCCGATGCCCGATGCTCTTAACGGAATC
>SNQJ01S0070429.1:41975-52302 GCA_010110895.2 Picea sitchensis | reverse complement strand
TGTTAGAAAAAATCAAATTTCACCTAGTTATTCACAAAGTATATGAATAAAATTTGTATATTCAGAAAGCTAATTCAATTTCCTAGGTTTCATCTTCTTACACCATATTCAAATTCATTGTAAAAGTACCTTGAATAATCCCTCCAAGTTATCATATTGTTGTTTTTTCCAGGTTTGCATTTCCACTAATGGGTTGTGCAAGACCATCATTAGCTTGCACTCACATTTTAATCATATTTTCAATTTAATTAATTATAGGTTTACTTAAATTTCAAGCGTAGGCACTCAGAATTAAATTCTACTTCCAATGAGTACCCACTCTGCATAGTTTTGATAGATACATTTTTATAGATACATGGTGAGATAAAATGGATATGTAGTTTAATTATGCATCTAAAAAATGCATCCAATAAGAACCTACACTTGAAATTTGACTAAATCTCTATTAAGAGATATAAGTCAAAAATACAATTAAAAAGTAGTTTTCTTCATTTCCCTCCAAAAATATTTACCCATATTAACATCATCATCTTAAATCCTTTTACTTTTTATAGTTGATTTTGATAATAAGTTTTTTTGTTTTTTTTAACAACTTATTTCTCACCTAAAAATCTCTTAATAAACTTAATTCATTCCTCTAATTTTGTAAGGTAAAAATATTTAACCTAAGCATGGGAATTTTGGGAAAGTTATGTAAGATATAATGATATTTATTTACACATTAAAATCAAACTTTGAACTTTGCAAAACTTATTTATAAAATAAGTTTTGGAATTTTGGAAAAGTTATTAATTAAATAAAAACTATAGAGTGGTTTTTATTTGCAAATGATTAATTTTGAAAAGTGTCCAACCTATAACATACATGTATGCTTTGTATATGGATTCCTTCGTAATTTAAAGACATTAAAGTTAAAAAAAAAAAGTTATACAATTTAAAATATAAGGAAAGATAACTCTATAATGTGAATTGAATTACGAAATTGTTTTCATGTTTCGTTGGTCAAATTACAATGTTTTCTTTACTAGCTCAAACCTCTAGTTCCACAAGACTAGTATATCGAGCAATTTAACAAAAGTTTGGCATATTACCACATTGTAAATCTTGTTATAAACAAATTTATCAATATTATCTTTATAATATAGGATTGTTTGTAATTTTCATGAAAATTGACTTAAAAAATAAAGAATGTAGGAAACATCAATAATTATTAGATGAATGATCAATGGTCTAAGTGTTGAAGGAAGCAACTTTTTCCATGTCAAATGGTATAATAGTAGGAATATATATTTTAAGTAAAACTTACCTAATTTTAAAGGAAATTTGAAAATATTATATATATATTCTTATGGAGTTATATAAATGAATATATATAAAGTAGTTAAATATAATATATTTTATTATTTAACAATAAAAAGTGTAGATATTTATTTTATAATTAAATAATTATTATATTAATAATATATTTTTTAATTTTTAATTAATTAATTATTGTTAGTATGGAAGAGACATTCGAAAATTCATCCATGTTAAGGGTTGGTGGGGCTTCATTATTTAGAATTTTTTTTTCTGTGCTCGAAAAGCATTAAAAGAAACTTTTCAAGATCACCATAGTTTTGTTGAGTTAAGAGGTTAGGAAGGTTGGTAGTGTGACAAATATTTTGAAAATAAGATCTAATCTAGGTATAGGTTGGACAATCTAAGAGAAATTGTTTTTCATCTTCAACCTTCTTAGTGTCACAAAGGTGACACTCTTTCACCCAATGGGATTTTAACAATTTACCAAAGGCCTTTTAGGAATTGACCAACCCCTAGTTTCACTATGGAGCTAGTGAGAATTTGTTCTTATCTTAGCAATGCTTATTTTTTTCTTTACACTTGTCAAAACAGATAGATAATTTTGATATTCTAGATTACGGTTGATTACATCCTTATAATACATTAATTTTATTTTTTCCTCTAACTTTTTATCACACCACATTTTCTCCTTAAATTTTGATTTGACGATGTTTTTAATAGTATCTTTACTATGTAACCTGTCGTCGGGTACTGTTTACTTCCCCAATCCACATTTGCCTCATTCATTTTACCCATTTCCATCTATTAAAGAACTAGAACTGGGTATTAGATATATTTCACCAAGGGATTTGGGGTCGTTTTACTCTCTCTTTCAAAACTCTCTTTCAAACAGTAGACTTTTCGTTCCTTCCCAAGAAGTGCTATCTCATTTGGGCCTCCTATGATCTTACTTATATCACACTCGTGGGCCCCACCTACTCTTATCCCACCCAACCTTTCTTTCCCAGTGAAAGCTCAATTCCTAGGGGGGACGAGCTCAGCCTATAATCACTCTGCAAAACCCTAATCCAATCTGCAAGTCGAAACCCTGAGTCAATTTACCAAAAGTGATTGGACTCGACAGGAGCACATATGCAAGAGACAACCTCCAAATCAACTTGTATAAAATAGGTTGGGTCTCAAACCAACAACTTTGATACCACGTTGGATAACTAGGGAATTGCAGAAGTGAATAACAATGAATTCCAAGAAGAGGTGTTCTTGATAGACATGTTATAGCATTGAAGCACAAGTGAGCATTTCTCATGGAATAACACACAAACTTGATTCAATACTCCATTTCCTTGTTTGGAATTGGATCCATCAAACTTCAGTTTCCAAACTTAATCCTTGATTGTCCTCTCTTTTGTTAAATGTGCATCACTGGATTGTTGGACAATTTGAACCCCATTATAAACCTCAAAAGCATAAATTCCAAGATCAACTTCAGAGGATTGTACCTCATTGGTGTTATTATATTCTTTGATGAGGTCCTTTAGTCTTGGTTCTCTCTCTTATCTGATCTGGTTGGCTTGTCCTCTCCATGGTAACCACATGTGAGAAAATTCAGTAGACATGTATCCATTGAGTTTCTTTGACCAGTCTCTACTAAGCATCATTCCATAAGCCTCTGGAATATCCACCACTTGGATGTCAATGCATTGTTGAATCTTAGGCTCAGAAGACAACTGCATGTGAACATTGTTGAGCACTCCAATTACAATCACCTTTGATCTATCCAACTGAACTAATTTCTTAGTGGATTCAGTGGGAGTCAGTCTTAGCTTCTGACAGATAGAATATGGCATTACATTGCCAGAAGCTCCTAAATCTCTTAAGAAGTTGTGTCAATTATTACCATCTATCCTGATGGTCAGCAGAAAAGGAGGTGAGTCACCTTTCTCTTTGTGAATTGTTGTCTGAGCATCAACAACTGCCACTTTGGGGACCCACTTCTTTTGGGGTTGTGAAAATGTCTTGACCAACAAATCTTGTTGGCCATGCATTTGTGCTATATTGTAGCGGGAGATATTTTCCTTTGTATCCTTCAGGTCCTCTATGATATTGTATCCAGTCTTATTAGGAAATGTTTTCTTATTAGGGAGGATGGAAAGATGGAAAGATAGGATGAATTCTTTTAGTGACTAGTTGATATCCATGCGATCTTTGGTCTTTTTCTGGGTGGATTTTCTCTTCCTCTCTTATTTGAATCAACCAAAACCCACAGAACTGTTTAAAGCTTAGTGTATGGGTTGTCAATCCTCTCTTATTCTAATAGGTAGGAGGGCCCCTGGAATGAGTCTTGTCTTTCCTTTATTCCTCTCTTAATCTACATATTGTCTTGGGGTAGTTGGTTGGCAGGTTGGTTGGAGGGAAGGAATGTATTGAGTGACTTTCCAACCATACATTTTCTATCACCCACCGACCGAAAAGACTAACCATTCCACTGATTCCATGCATCCGATCCCTACGGGTGGAAACCATGAAGGATTCTGGGGAAAGGTGATTGATTGAATAGTTTTGTAACAGAAGGAAGGCCACCATTAGCTAGAGGGTGATAGTGTTTCCCCATCATCGATTGATTCAACCCAGCCTATTGATTTTGGAACTAAAAAAACAACCACCAGCATCAGTAGATCGATGTATCAAAACTTGAACACAAAGCTATTAGCATGTATGAGGGGACAGAAGGAATCACTTGACAGGATACCATTATTACTAACACATCCCGCATACCCTTTTACCAAACTACGATGTAGATTAACGGGTGGGATATATAGTCCTTAGCATCTGAGCAAGCACCACCGATTTAACTTGACCCAACTTTTGATCTAGTAGTTTCAAAGCCATTCAATGACCGATCCTTTCGAGATCGAGAAAAATCACCAAGGGTGGAGACAGATGAAAAGGCTATGGACCATACCTAAATCACCAAATCCAACACCTCGTACAGATCATACAGATCAAGATCCAGGTGATGCAGATCTAGTCCATGAAACAAATGAACCATCTTATCTAGTAGTAGTAGCTTACCCAGTTTACCTAGTTTACCTAGTTTACTAGTTTGCTCCTAACCCATCCCAGTAGCAGAAGTAGACCCAGAAGAGTCAAAGGTTTCTCCGAGTGATGAAGTGGAGTAAGAAGTTGATTCGGTTGATTATGTAGAATCTGTCGATTCTGACCCAAGAGCACCACTAGTGGCTAGAGCAGCAAGAGAAAAGGCATAGGTAGCAGCCACTATTCTAATGGATCCAAATTCAGTAACATAACTAGAAGTCATAGCAATAGAAGTTGTAGTGGTTGATCCTGTTGATTAAGCCATGGAAGATCCAGTTGAAGCACACGTTCATAGAGAAGTTGGTTATTCTATTGGTTAAGCAACAGTTGAAGCAGTTGAAGAGTACGTTGATCCAGATCCAGTCGTTGATGAGGTAGTTGTTTAACTCGTAGTATAGATAGGGGATAAGACATAGGATACAAAAGCACTGGAGGAAGCAACATCACGAGTAGTTAAAGGTGTTAAAGGTCAGTCGTTGACCCAGCGGAAGAAGCAGATCGAATAGTAGCAGTTACAGGTGCAAGTGAGACAGGAAAAGTAAAGGCGTAGAAAGAAGTTTCCCACCCAACAGCGAGAAAGACAGGAGAAACAGTTGATATTGTTGATTCATTCATTTCAACAGCTTCTTTTTAATATGATTCAACAGAAATATACTTAGAAACTTTTGGCTTAGTAGGAATTTCATCCCTTTCCCCTTATCAATATTTAACAAACAAATGGAATTACCTTTCCCCCCCCCTCATCAATAAGTAACTTGGACAAACAGCTTTGCTCCTCTCCCCTATGGTTGAGCATTCAAACCCTTTTTATCATGTGAATATATAATCCCTGGAAAAAACCTGTTGTTTACCTCATTAACCCAGAACCCATGGCTAGACTTTGGCCAGCATAAACATGGGCAAGGGAAGTCTTGAACAATTATTAAGTAGTAGGTGAGCTCCCTATTTCAAGCTACCGTTTAACCAGATCTACTTATCCCACCCGCAACCAAGGTATTTTACTGAGTATGCCCACATCTGAACATGTATCCATGCTTGGAACTAGGGACTCCACCACCGGATATGCACCTGAATCTGCTAGAACATCTGTACCTATCCGTTCCAATCAGTGGTCAATCGATGCTCCTACCTTTCTTGCTGTTGCCTTTGGTTTTTCCTTTGTTACTGCTGATGCTAGGTCTTTATCTCCAATTTTCTCTCTTTGAACTCCAACTAGCAACTTTGCAACATTAGACTTATATATTGCTCAAGGTTGCCCCGGTCTAAATCTCTTATTAATTCTAGGCTCTGTAAATTGAAGTGACACTAGCTCTATTTCCTTTCCTCCTGTAGTCCGCGCTGTTTGTGGTTATCAATCTCAATCTATAAATGGATCCGTATTTTCTAAAAGAGGATCTGATTCTAGAGAATATGAATCTGAAATGAGGTGAAGGAAAGCCAGAACAGGAAGGGATACAAGTGGATCTGTGACTGGAGGGTATGGCTCTTGAGCTCAAACTGAGTCTTGGTATTGACCTATAAGGTCCAGTGCCCCGTTATTAGGTCTAATGTCATTGGTCCAGTCCTAAGATATATTGTTCTGATGGTTCCTAAGCTATGGGTATGGGAATTATTGGTATAGATGCACATAAATATCATTCAATCAGTAGCATTCACGGGTATAAATATGTTCCACATCTAGTATCCCCTACTTCTCCTAGAAGTTATGTTATGGCATACTCTGATGTTCTAAGAAGCTCTATACAATAGGCTAGACATGTTATTCCGGTATCTTCTCTTGTTGTTCCCACTTGTGAGTATTACCTGATTTCAATATGTTCCTTTCTCTCTCTTTGGTCGAGCAACTGGTTTGTCCCCTCTCCCATACGGTCGAGCCAACTTAATGTTCCCTCACCCTTGCCGCCCCTCATCAATAAGTAACTTGGACAAGCGATTTTCAATTCCTTCATTGCTAGGTTAATTAGATCTACCACTTAATCTGGAGATAGGGACTCTACTACCGGATCTGTAGAAAGTTATGGGTCTTAAATAATAGGCTTTGACTCTTCTGCCTCTGCTTTTTATGATGGAATCGGATCTTGTTCTTAATCTGGATCTATGACTTCAATTACTTTCATTCGATCATAAACTCGATCAACCTTCGTAGCCCTTACTACCGTAGCATCCAATGCCTTTGGATTTATTGCTTGGACTGCATATCGATCTGTTGTTGGGTCAACTCGGTCTCTAATATAATATAAGACTAATAGTAGTGCTAACGCCTATGCCTTCTCCACTACTTCAATGAGTGCTACTAGATATACAATGAGTGGATCTATGAGTAATGGCTTGACATATAGAATATCTTAAACTGGAGTAGTAGTCTATGGCTTTGAATATGGCTATCAAACTAGAGGATCAACTTATGCTACCTATGCTTATTCTAGCTATGGATATTCTTCCTATAATCGTTCTCGTGTCTAATCCGTTGCTTCCTTTATCTTTGTTACTACTCCTAGCTATAATGCTTACTCTGTTCCTACTTATAGGTTTGCTACTGGATCTTCCACTAGTACTTATACCTTTACTCTTAGTTATGCTCTTGCTTCTCTAGTTTATGCTTTAGTTGCCTTTGCCTTTACACCTACCCTGGTAACCTATGTTATTGGCTCTATTACTGCTACTGGTATCGATGCTTAAACTAATATCATTGGTGCTACTTATCTAATTACTGGTGTTACAGGTGGATAAGCTAAGTCAACTAGATCATAATCAAGAGCTTCAACCCTTTCTTCTTCCCTTGACACTTATGGATCAATAGGATCTAGTACTTATGCTTATGGATATGGGTCTAGATCTAGATCTATATTACTATTTATAACTGGAATTGCTACTAGTAAAGCACATGCCTTTATTACTATGGGTGCTACCAAAACTACTTCTTTAGGCTCTGTTACTAGGGACATAACTATCAGATCTACTACTAGTGCTTTAGCCATAGCCTTTGTCTCTATAGGATCTATTGATGGATCATGAGCATAAGATTCTTCATATGGTTAATATTCTTACTTTGTTCTAGTTACATATGCTTATAGTGCTAGATATGTTGTAGGTTATGCTCCGACAATCCACTAAAAGTACTTTGTATTCAGTGAGTTTGTTCTGAGAGTGCTCCAACACATGATATAGGAGGTGAATATTTTTGGATTAGGCTCATTATTCATGCTGCATGCACAATTCGAAATGCATTATAATATTTCGTATATAATAGCTAATAGTCAGGGTTCCATCCATGGTTCCATCCATTGTAAGCATCTTTAGAGCATAGGACCTTAGGCATTAAAGAGCGGCTAGTAGCAGCACTCCCAACAGTTGCAGTTCCAGGTACGGTTCATGTCCCAGCTACAGAAGTTCCAAATCCAGTCAATGATTCAGTAGTTCCAAAAAGGTAGCAAGAGTTGGAGTTTTCCAAGTGGACCCTGTACTTTTTTCAATCCCAGCAGTGGATCCAGGTGCAGTAGATCTGATTTCATAACCAAGAGCAGACTAAGATGTAGTTTCTATTTCCTAGTAATCATCCTCGTCGGATCTAGTCCCGGATCCAATTGACCGAGTGAAAGCATTTGACCATTATATACATCATTTAGTTACAAATCCATTTGCAAAACCAAATGCAAGAACAAAGCTCCTGGGAACACGAGAAACATAAGTAAGGATGTAGGAACCAAGGGCGGATGTCGAAATAACACTTATAGTAACACTGGAAAATGTGGGAACATCACTTCTTGGAACACTCTATTATCCACACCACTCCTAGGAACATTGGCTAATCCTGGAGCTCAACTTCTTAGAACACTAGCAGATGTTAGAGCATAGCTTCTTGGAACAAAAGGGTGTATTGAAACACTACTATTAATAACGCTACCAAATATCAGAACACCAGTTATAGGAGCACCACTCAATGCTATAAGAACATCACCCAATGTTAAGAGGTTCRGGAGTATRCAGGGATTCACAAAAAGCAGCACTTCGCTCGTGACYGATCGGATTCTTACGTTAGTGGGTACCAAAGATTGCTATGATCGTGTATCCATATCGAGAATAGATGCAAAACTCTCTCCAAAAATCATTGTGCAATATCCGAATTGAATTCGCCTAGTGRCATGATTCAAGCCGATGACCGAGTAAGCTATGTCCATCATGATGGTGTCTTCCATGATTCCCCAATAATTAAATATAATATATTTTATTATTTAACAATAAAATGTGTATATATTTATTTTATAATTAAATAATTATTATATTAATAAGGAAATTATTATATTTATATTTATTTAATGTTTTATAAATAAAATAATAATTAATTAATATTTTATAAATAAAATAATAATAATTTTTAAAATTTATAATTTTTTATAAAGAAATTTTTATTTATTTGTTCAACATAATCTACATTAAGCTTACGAAATTTKTAGATATAATGTTTTTAACATTGGAGTAGTTATCACCATGTAGGAAATGTGTAGGTATAATGTTTTTTACATTGGACTCATTATCACCATCCATTTATATATATGGTTATGATTTAAATTCTAATTAAAATTTAATTAAAGTCATTTTTTGTTTAAAAATATTGGCATAAAGATGTAAGTTTCAAATTAAAAAAATTGAAAAATAAATTAAATATTGATATTATTAAAAATACTATCACATTTAAAAATAAAAAAAAATTGTTATATAGAAATAAAGAATAAGAAAAAATTAAGATATTATAAAGAAATCATTAACCCTAAAAGTATCTTTTTATTGTAATTAACTTAAAATAAAAATAAATGTTGTTAAAATAAAAATGAATTTTCATTAGAAGTTAATAGTGAAAGAAGACATTAACTTTATAATGAAACAAGACAAGACATTAGACAATTCCTACAATCCTTATCAAATCAATTACACGCCATCAAATCAAATGTACGATTAAAACTGGTGTAAGGGAGTTCCAAAGCATTATGAGTGAGTGTAAGCGACCAAGCTTCCAAAGCTAAAGTGAGAGGACCGAGGTGGTATTTTAGGGTTTTATGGTTCCACCACTTGCATCTCTGCCTCCATAATTCATAGCCATTCCCACTGTGCACATTGTACGACCATGTTAAACGTGTTTCCATTCACGTGGCGCCGACGATTAAATTACCTTGTAATGGATAATTTATCCATCAAATTTTATTCATGATTTCATGTCTAATTGATATTGATTGTAAGTCAAAAAAAATTATGTGATTAAACTAATTTGAATGGTAAATTGTAAAAGTAATATAAATAATTTGAGCTTTAATATGATATATATTTTTATATAAATAATAAAATTATATGGTTAAGTATTAATAAATTTTAAATTATTTATATAATTAAAAAAATATTAAATTTAAAAAATCATTCAAATTTATAATTCATTGTAATAGATTTTTAACATTTAAAAAAAAATACATTATTTTCTTTATATAAATAATAAATTAAAATTTTCTTACAAAATTAAAGTTTTATTACTTTATTTTTATAAAATATATTTTTAACAATTAAAAAAATAAATTAATGAAAAAATTCCTTTATATACATTAATTAATAAAAACATTTAAATATAATTGAATTTTTATTATAGTAGACAACTCCCTTCTCTCCACTCAAAACTTCATGTATAACTAAAGTTATATTATCATTCTATTTTCATGTACTTAAAACTTATGATGAACAGTTTAATGAAACTTTAAGAATTCTATTTTGATGTATTTAATGAAATTTATGATTAAAATTTTATTATGATTAAAATTGTATTTTATTTTTAATAATAAAAATAATATAAAAATATTTTATGTATATTTAAATTAGATTTCAATATAAAAAATTATCAATTTATTAATATTTTAATTCATGAAAACTATAATAATCTTGGAATATTTTT
>SNQJ01S0070429.1:26532-37995 GCA_010110895.2 Picea sitchensis | reverse complement strand
CATCATCATCATCATCATCATCATCATCATCATCATCATCATCATCATCATCATCATCATCATCATCATCATCATCATCATCATCATCATCATCATCATCATCATCATCATCATCATCATCATCATCATCATCATCATCAAATTATAGTATTAAATGTAGGGATTCTAAATTAATTTATATCATTAAATTTTATTAAGTAAAATTTATTTAAAACTATAATTCTAGATAAAAAGTTTATTATATAATTAAAGAATTAATTTCCACATTAATTATTTAAAAAAATAATATATAATTAAATTTTCAATACTCCATTTTTATTAAATAACTCCTTTATATATTTTAAAATTTCATGTATAACAAATAAATTTAAAAAAATATATTATAGGTTTAATGAAACTTCATAATTAACATTTTGTTATTATTCTTTTTATTTATTGGAAATTAAATTATATTTACAAAGCATTAGAGTATACAAGAAGATTAAGATATTATAAGGAGGTGGTTAACTTTAATATTGAAGATCAAAAGTATCTCTAATCTTGAAGATCAAAACTATCTCTATATTTTGACTAGCTTAAAGAAGAGAATCAATATTGCTAAAAAATAACTATTTCTCATGACACTAGGTGTTGGGAAACCCCCAAAACATCATGGAAAAAAAGAATCTATCACCTTTGTGACACCAAGAGGACCCATGATGAAAAACACTTTCTCCTAAAGTACCTTGCTTATACCCAATTCAGATCTCAATTTCGAAATATTTATCACAATACCCTATCTTATTTAATTAAAAATTATTCTTATTCAAACTTAAAAAAAAGGTTATTTAATAAATTATATATTAAATTTAAAAATCTATTGAAAAAAATTAAAAGTGTATCATCTTTTATATGTGTAAATGTTTAAAAACATGACATGGCGAAAACACAACATGGATTCAACATGAAATGGAGAAAACCCAACATGGATTATGGGTCTACAAATTTGCATCTCTCATCATCCTGAAGCTACATAAGGGGAACACACATCTGAAAAAGTTAGAATCCATTTTTTGTTTGGATTTTTTTCATTTGTCCGTTCGCTGCTTCCAGCGGAGCCTTGCAACTTTTGAATGGTGGTAAGGAGACAATCCGCATTTTTGTATCTTGAGTGGTGTAGGTAGTAGTAGCTCCTGGGTTCAAACATACCCGAAAGACCCTTGATGCGAGCGAGATGAACCTTATTATATCTATATAAGATAAATATGGGTTTATTCCCACTGATATCCATTGTCCTAATTCATTCTTTCAAGTGGTGTGGGTAGTGGTAGCTCATGAGGTCAAACATATCTGAAATATCCTTGATGCAAGGGAGACGTGTTAAAGATAATGCTTCCATTAATGTTGTGTGATAATTTTAGGAATTGGTTGGAGATTTGTTGGAGGTTGTTGAGAGATTCTCTCAACAGGTATATCTATGTTTGGAGATAGTTGGATATAATTCCAACTATATATAGATGTATTATTGCATGTAATTTGTGTAATAGAAATAATATTCATGTGTGTAATTGTGAACTGTGTCTTCTCTCCAATTTTGTAATTTGGTATCAGAGCCTGTACTGGATTAAATCCCTCATGAGAGGGCCAGGAAGATGGAATAGAGAGTGTATTTTTTGTACATTAGCGTACATGTGTTTTATTCTTATTTTATTTTGCTTGTGTGAAGTTTATTGTGTGCCTGTGTCAGTGATTTTTCTTGCACTGCCTCCGTCAAGTGTAAAATATCTTGAATGATCCGCTCTCAAGAAGAGGAAGTGAGTGTATTAGTTGGTTGGATTGCATGCAGTGAAGAAGGATCTGTGGAGAGAAAAAGAAGAAACCACAAGACTAGGCAGGATCTAAACATTGGATTGAAAGCCATCAATCCAATCTCATAATTGCAGTGCATGTGCAGTTTACCCTTGTGTGATCGATCTTCAACATCGGATAAAGAAATGAGGAGAATGTTGCCGCAAGACTCCTTGCTTCCTATCATAAAATCTTTCCCGTGGAGAGACCATCATTGCTTACAATCAC
The DNA here is from genome assembly GCA_010110895.2 of Picea sitchensis. Lineage (NCBI taxonomy): Eukaryota > Viridiplantae > Streptophyta > Pinopsida > Pinales > Pinaceae > Picea > Picea sitchensis. The sequence goes on along the minus strand of SNQJ01S0070429.1, from coordinate 35,940 downwards.
GTGCATGTTGTTATGTGAATCAATCTATGTTGGAAATGAAATTTGTAAGGTGTTGTGGCATGTTCCATCCAACAGTACTCTTTATGAAGGCCGATGGTCAGATAAATATCTAACAACCAAGTTATTTGAAATTTTGAGTATAGTTAGTAATTGTTAGATAAAGATACACTCGAGTCCATATTGTTGATGTATGAGTGGTTATATATTTTATATTTATTTTGGTTTGTAAGAAATTATTATGATGCAGACCCAATTAATTTAATAGAGTAACGTAATTTCAATTAGTGGTTCTCAACGTTCATCGGTACCGAGAGAACAGATCATTTGTTAGGGACCTAACCCCTCACGTAGGTAGAATAATATATTTCGATGTAATAAAGGTCAATATAAATAAGGCCTAGCAATAAGGAAGAATAAGTCGAATGTAAGAATACCTAATAGAAGCTTCCACTTCTAGAAGGATCTTCCTCTAGATGGTTCTTTTGATAGACATATTTTGTATAAATAGGAGTCGAGGGTAAGAGAATTTTCGTCTTGGATATTATTGTAATAGAGCTCTACTCGACTAGAGGTTGCCTCCTCGAAGAGGCAAGTGAACATTGCTCTCAGTAATTGAAGTGCTCTTTCTGGTGTTATTATGTTATCATTTCAGTATTATTTTGGTGTTTTTCTAGTTATATTGTTGTTCATATGCGATTTCTAGCATTTTATTTATGTTCTGCATACTTTTTATATCTGGAATATTACAAGTGGTATCAAAGCACTTTCCTCGGCAGAAAATTGTGGGTAATTGTTTTTCAGGGTAGAGACATATAGAGATATATTGTTACGCGCATAAACCCATGGTTGAAGGATTCATACACACAAGAAATACAAGTGGTACTTAAGCACACATTTGTTGGCCACCCTTGTAACCCATGTTGGTACCCCTTTGAGTGGTAGCACATCATACAACACTTGTATACAGATCGACCTAGATTTCCTAAAGCCCTCTTTAGATAAACCGATCGGTCGCCTGGCTGCTGTAGTGTCACCGAGAACAACACTCGGGAAGATACTCTCTAGTACCTGGGTAGTCGGGTAGTATGGCTAAGGGCACGTTCTAGCCTCCTTAGTTGGTTCCCTGAGATATTGGGTCGAGTACTAATGTTGGACCCCACACGTATATCAAAGAGATATAACACAGGGAAAATCCTTTTCTGTAGAACCCTTGAATACCTAACCCTTGGGGACTGAAACAAAAAATAAAAACAAATAGGATTTATTGTCATGCAACTGTGTTCGTGTTGCCAAATCACTACATATTTCTTCTTGGTTAAGAATTTGGGCATTTCATCACTGTAATATTCTTTAGACCGGAGTATAACTCTACAAGTGTTAAAAACAAAAGTATGGAAATTTTTGCACCATTATTTGAGACTATTCCATTGGATTCATCTCTTCGCCCTTATCACATTCATACCTATCATTTTTCAGCATCATTATTTCTCTTTGTACGACATTACAGATGACTTGGCCAAACTCCGGTATGGTGTTCTCCATCTAGATCAAGAATGTTGGCAATGGTGGCAATGGAGAAAAACTGTTCGTCAAGGGTATGTTGTTTGGACACACTTTGTGGCAGAGCTTTATGAACGCCTTGACACTGACACCAACCATTTAGGTCGTTTGAAAATTTTGAAACAATATGGCACAGTGGAATACTTCATAGCTTCTTTTGAGAAACTAGATTTTCATATAGAGGGCATATCTAATGCTTTTTTCTGAGAATGTTTTATCAGTGGCCTCAAGGATGATATTTGTGCCCATGTCCTCATGGCTCGGCCTATGGGTGGAGGCTACTAAATGAGCTAAGGAATCACAACAGGTTGTCTCTTCTAAAAACCAAAAACCCTCCTTTATTCCTTGCTCTAAACCAGTAAATCCCACTCCTCCTTCTACTCCACTAAAAATCCAAAAATTGACCAGGGTCGAAATGGATGAACACCAACTCAAAGGCCTTTGTTATAATTGTGATGACAAATATTTTCTGGGACACAAGTGTAAGGAACAAAATATTTTTATGGCCATCTCGGAGGATGTTTCGGAAGAGGATGTTGAATCTCTCCTTGTGTCGAAGTCACTTGAACCCACCGACATTACCCCTCCCTTAGACCCTTCTGAAGTAGAACTGGTCATTTCCCTAAATTCTCTCATGGGATTCTCTGCTCCCCAAACCCTCAAACTAATTGGCTACATCAAGCATAAGAAGGTCATCATTCTTGTTTATAGTGGCAGCACCCATAATTTTATTCATCGTCGCATAGCCCAAGAAACCAATTGCTATATCCGTCCAGTCAATAATTTCCAAATCATGATTGCCAATGGCGGGTCCATGAAATGTGGAGGGCGTTGTGAAAATGTGTGTCTCCAAATTGGAGACTACCACCTGAAATATCATATGTTTACTATCGACATGGGCGTTTGTGACATTGTGTTTGGTGCAGACTGGCTAAGGACTTTGGGTCCCATTCTCATGGATTTTAAGGAATTAACCATGCAATTCGACCAGGAGGGCCAACAATATAAGTTCCAAGGCATCATCGTCGGTTCCCCTGAGATCATTAGTTCCCATCGCATGGAAAAGATGCTCAAAAAAGGTCATTTGGGCGTTATTGCCCAACTCCATGCCATACAAGCAACTGAGACACCCTCTGTGTCGCAGGACCTCTAATCCATCCTCTCTAGACATCAAGTGGTTTTTTCCACTCCCTAGGGACTCCCTCCTTCCCATGGTGTTCATGATCATTCCATTCCCCTTGTCCCAGAAATCCTAACTCCCAATATCCGTCCCTATCATCACCCATTTTCCCAAAAAAATGAAATTGAGAAAATGGTTCAAGGACTGCTTAACACAGGTATTATTTTCCCTAGTACAAGCCCCTACTCTTTTCGTGTGGTCGTGGTCATGAATAAAGAAGACTCTTAGCACATGCGTCCTGATTTTCGCGCCCTCAACAAACTCACCATTAAAGACAAATTTCCCATTCCTATCATTGATGACCTCTTGGTTGAATTGAGTGGCGTCTAGTTCTTTACTAAACTTGATATTTGTTCTGGCTACCACCAGATCCGTATGAAAGAGGCGGACATTCCTAAGACTTCCTTTAGAACTCATGAGGGCCACTATGAGTTTTTGGTCATGCCCTTTGGTTTGTGTAATGCTCCCTCCACTTTCCAAAGCCTCATGAATCATGTCTTCCATCCTTTTCTCCGTCATTTTGTCTTAGTTTTATTTGATGATATCCTCATCTATAGAAAAAACTAGACATACCATCTTGCTCATGTGGATCGAGTTCTCCATCTACTCTCTCAACACCAAATTTTCTTAAAATAATCTAAATGTGCTTTTGGCACCTCATAAGTCGAGTACTTGGGTCATCTTGTTGGAAAGCATGACATTGGGGTGGATCCTAAAAAGATTGAATATATGCAAGACTGGACTCACCCAAATACTCTCAAAATCTTGCGTGGATTTCTAGGCTTAACGGGTTATTATCACAAGTTTGTTAATAATTATGGAAAGATTGTGGCCCCTCTCACTGCACTCCTTAAAAAGAATTATTTCACCTGGACTCCAGCAACTGCTCAGGCTTTTCAAACCTTGAAGATGTCCATGTGCACCACTCCAGTCCTGACACTTCCTGTTTTCATAAAGGCCTTTTTCTTGGAATGTGATGCTTTAGGAAAAGGAATTGGCGTTGTCCTTATGCAAGAGGGTCGGCCTTTGGCCTTTACCAGCAAACAACTGTCTAAAATAAATTTGGGCAAATCAATCTATGAAAAGGAAATGTTATCTATTCTGCATGTCGTTGATTCTATTGGGGCAATGCTTCCAAATTAAGACAGATCATCAAAGCCTCAAGTATTTTCTGGAACAATGCATCTCCTCCCTAGAGAAAAAAAAATGGGTGACTCAACTCTTTGGATATGATTATGATATTATTTACAAGAAAGGAAAAGACAATGTGGTTGCGGATGCACTTTCCCGAAAATATGAAGATGAAGGGTCCCTTTTTTCTCTCTCCTTCATTGTACCAGATTGGCTCCAAGTCGTTCGCCAGGAATGGCTACACGATCCCAAGAGTTCGCATCTGATACAACAATTGCAGTCCAATTATCCAGTTTCCCCAGGGTACTCTTGGCTCCATGATGAGCTTCGATACAAAGTCCATTTGTATTTAAGTAAACAGTCAAAACTTAAATCCACGGTACTTTTTGAGCTTCATGATACACCCACAACTAGGCATTCAGGATTTACCAAAACCTACGACAAGGTTAAACGTTCCTTTTTATGGGATGGTATGAAACAAGACGTTTGTAATTTTGTGGCTGAATGTGATGTGTGCCAATGCAACAAGGGTGAAACAATCAAATCTCCTAGCACATTACAACCTCTTCCGATTCCACTTGCTATTTGGTGGGATATCTCTATGGATTTTATTGTAGTCTTACCTAAATCGGGAAATAAATCAGTCATCATGGTGGTCGTTGATCTCCTTTCCAAGTATGTTCATTTATGTGCTCTTCAACACGCATTTACGACAGCCACTGTGGCTCAACTTTTCATGGATCAGGTCTTCAATCTTCATGGCATGCCGCATTCTATTGTTTCTAATCGCGACCCAACTTTCACCAGCAATTTTTGGCAAGAATTGTTCAAGCTACAAGGCACCCAATTGCATCTCAGCACAGCTTATCATCCCCAAAATGATGGTCAAACTGAAGTTGTCAACAAGTGTTTGGAATGGTGGTGTAACACCTCATACCATACAACTACCCGCATGACTCCTTTTGAAGCAGTATATGGGAAAAATCCACCTTCAACTCTCTCATATTTTCCGGGTGTCTCGAAGGTCCAGGCGATTGACCAAACGCTTACAGTTTGAGAGGCTATTCTCCGTACACTAAAAGAGAATTTGGTCATGGACCAGAATCGCATGAAGCAACAAGCAGATCAAGGTCGCTCTGAACATCAATTTTTAGAAGGGGATCAGGTGTTTCTTCGACTGCAACCTTACAAGCAAAATTCCCTCAAGGCTGACCATTGTCAAAAACTGGCGCCCAAATTTTATGGTCCTTATACTGATCTCAAGCATGTGGGACAGGTGGCCTATCAGTTATATTTTCCCAATCATTCTAATCTACATCCTGTTTTTCATGTTTCCTGCTTAAAGAAGGTGATTGGAACTAAGTGACAAACTCAAACCAACCTTCTTGAGTTGGACGAAGAAGCCTCCATTTGGTTACATCCAGAAGTAGTTTTGGACCAGCATGAGTGTCACTTGCGTCAGTGAACCATCAAGGAAGTGTTAGTCCAGTGGAAAGATACAACCCCGGCAGATGCCACTTGGGAACCAACTACCATTCTGCAACAATTTCCACATCTCAAGCTTTGAGGACAAAGCTATTTTTAAGGGGGAGGACATGCTAGGGACCTAACCCCTCATGTAGGTAGAATAATATATTCCGATGTAATAAAGGTCAATATTAATAAGGCCGAGCAATAAGGAAGAATAAGTCGAATGTAAGAAGACCCAATAGAAGCTTCTGCTTCTAGAAGGATCTTCCTCTAGATGGTTCTTTTGATAGACATATTTAGTATAAATAGGATTCAAGGGTATGAGAACTGTCATCTTGGATATTATTGCAATAGAGCTCTGCTCGACTGGAGGTTGCCCCCTCGAAGAGGCAAGTGAACATTTCTCTTAGTAATCGAAGTGCTCTTTCTAGTGTTATTTTTTTATCATTTCAGTATTATTTTGGTGTTGTTCTGGTTATATTGTTGTTCATCTACCATTTCTAGAATTTTATTTCTGTTCTGCATACTTTTTATATCTAGAATATTACATCATTAATGGATTATGTCTACTTGTTGTCATATGTTGGTGGGACTTGTTGTACTTCGGTGCTTCAATATCGTCAATTATAGGTTATCCTTGTGTATATTGGTGTATATGTGTTTAAGGAAGGCCAGTTGTATGATTGACTGCTGAAAATATCCAGTAATTAGATCATTATTCTATATAATTGTCGAAATTTTCTATTTGGGGGAATTCCACATATGGTAGTGTATCCATAGGATAATTCAATATCGAGATTGTCCTTCAGGAGGTCTAGAAGTGTCAATTTTACAAATTCGTCAATGATGGTCAGAAGCGTTGTTATCTTAAATGAGTTGAAAGGGAATCTTGAAGTTGTGGAGAAGAAAGAGTGTAAACCAAGATATTTCAGAGTGGGTAGGAATGTTGATGAAGACCTGATCAGACAAAGACAAAGTTCAGTTTTGTAATTAATGTTTTCTATATTGTAAGTTTTAATGTAAGCATTAAATGGGGGTGTTAGAGATAATGCTTCCATTAATGTTGTGTGTTGAGTTTAGGAATTGGTTGGAGATTTGTTGGAGGTTGTTAAGAGATTCTCTAAACAAGTATCTCTATGTTTGGATATAGTTGGATCTAATTCCAACTATATATACGTGTATTATTGTATGTAATTTGTGTAATAGAAATAATATTCGTGTGTGTAATTGTGAACTATGTCTACTCTCCAATTTTGTAATTAGATGAACCTTATTATATCTATATAATCTAAATACGGGTTGATCTTCAGTGATGTCCACTGCAATCTTATACAATGTCTACTAACTTATATACTAGTTAAATATCGAAAGTCGTGTTTCCATATGGGTTTTTTTCCATTTTTTTCAAGTATATAACTTAATGGATAGGTATTGAATCTTTTCTTATTTTATATTTCTGTTGGACCAAAATATTAGTTTGATGAGATTTTTGCATCCACGTGTCATATTAAAAAAATGATATAAAAATATGTAAGATGTAATATTAAAAAAATGATATAAAAAGATGTAAGTTAGACATTGTACTAAATTTACATAACTAATAATCATAAGTCTTTGATAATAAATAACTCAATATTATGTAAATTGGGTTTAGCCCGAGTGGTTTGTGTTAGGGGTGTTTTCCCCCACCCCCAAGTGATATGTTGAGCTCTTAAATGAGCAAGCTATCCAAAGAAACCCTTGACTTTCTACAAAATCTGGTTTACCGAGGTATCATCCTCAAAATGAGGGGAATAAGCCTTTGATAATAAATAACTCAATATTATGTAAATTGGGTTTAGCCTGAATGGTTTGTGTTGAGGGGTGTTTTCCCCCACCCCCAAGTGATATGTTGAGCTCTTAAATGAGCAAGCTATCCAAAAAAATCCTTGACTTTCTACAAAATCTGGTTTATCGAGGTATCATCCTCAAAATGAGGGGAAGTGCATGGTGGGTTTCCTGAGCTCTATTCCAAAGTAAAAAAGCTAAAAAAAAAAAAAAAAAACACCTCAATATTATTCCTTAAAACTATTTTTTTGCATGGATGTGATTTTTATTAATTTCCTTTTATTTTTGAAATAAATGGTACACTTCTTATATCTATTATTGTTAAGTCCAAATCCTCCTATGACAACTTTGGATTATTCATTTTGATGTATGTATTGAGTGTAGTTTCTGGTAACTTGTATCATTAGGTAAAATTGAGGTTTTCAAGAAATAATAAAATAAAAGTTATGAATTTTTAAAGGAAAAGAAAAAAAATATTTTTTAAATCATATTTTTTATTTATTTGAAATGCTAAATTAAATTATGCATCTAATGAGCATCCAAGAAATACTATTAAAAAAATACCAACACTTGAAATTTGACTAAATCTATCCATAATTTAATTATCCATCCAACAATTGTCTATACTAAAAAAAAAGTAAATTTATAAAAAGATATAAAAAAAATACAATTAAAAATATATATATAATTAAAAGGTACAATTAAAAAAAGTTAATTTGACTAAACCTATATAAAAAGATCAGTAGAAAATATAACTTAAAAAATAAGTTTTTTAAAAGTTGATTTTGATAGTATGTGTTTTTTTGTTTTGAGACCTATTAGATAATAGGGTTTTTAAAAGTTGATTGTGATAATATGTTAGGTTTTTTAAAAGTTGATTGTGATAATATGTTTTTGTTTTGTGGTATTGGGACCTAATTTTATTATTACCGTGAGTATATTTAAAAAACAAAAATTGTTGTATTGGGATCTATTTTTATTATTATCGTGAGTATATTTAAATTTTTTTTTATTAAGATGATTATATTTCAACTATACAATAGTAATGGTAAGAATAGTAAGTTAAGTTTTTGAATTAGGAGAAAGTTATTTATTAAATTAAAATTAATAGTAATGATAAGAATAGTAAGCTAAACTTTTGAATTGGGAAAAAAATATTTATTAAATAATTGGGAAAAAATTATTTATTAAATTAAAATTAGAATTGGGAAAAAATTATTTATTAAATTAAAATTATATAGTGATATTTATTTGTAAACAATTAATTTTGGAAAGTTCTAAAGTGTAACATATATTTAGAATTTTGGGGAAGTTATTTATTAAATAAAAATTATATAGTAATATTTATTTGTAAATTATTAATTTTGGAAAGTGTTCAAAGTATCACATATATAACATATGTATTTGGATATAGTAATATTTATTTGTAAATTATTAATTTTGGAAAGTGTTCAAAGTATCACATATATAACATATGTATTTGGAATTTTGGGGAAGTTATGTATTAAATGAAAATTATGTAATAGTATTTGTTTGTAAAAGAATAATTTTGGAAAATATCCAAATATTTGGAATTTTGGGGATGTTATTTATTACTATATAGTGGTATTTATTTGTAAATGAATAATTTTGAAAAGTGTTCAAACTATAATATGTATGGTGTATGTGGATTAAAGGTAATATCCTCCTATTAGGAGACTTTAATGCTAGGATTGCAACAGAACAAGCTACTTTTTTAAGTGATGACTCCAACCATATTTTTTTATGGTTAGATGAGGACCTTGTTTTATCTAATAGCTACAAAAGAAGATCTGAAGACCTAATTGAGAATTTGTTTGGTACTCAGTTGGTTAAGCTCTGCAGCTCTCAAGACCTAATAATTTGCAATGGTGTAATGAAGTGGCCAAACTCCAACCAAATGACATGTATTCATGGGCTAGGTAGTAGTGTTGTAGATTATGTGATATCTGATATCCCCGTTTCCAACCAAATAACAAATTTTAACCTTTTAAATGACCATGAGCCTGACTCTGATCATAAACCTTTAGCCCTAACTCTAAAATTTTCTATGCATAGGAGCACCATTGAAGAGAATTCTGATAATCAAAGGAATTTGCGCTTTGACAAAAGTAAAGTTGACATTTTCTTAAAGGATTTAAATAGTAAATTAAACCTCCTAACTTATAAAGACAACATTGAAGAACTCTATCATAATTTTACAACTACCCTTTCCACTTCTA
>SNQJ01S0070428.1:8178-28443 GCA_010110895.2 Picea sitchensis | reverse complement strand
TGTTCGTTTCATGCCTCTACTGCTATAATATGTACATTTGTGTTCCTCTTTTCTTTCCATTTCATGATCAACTGTGGGCAATCTTTCATTGCATGGTCTAGTTCTCTTCAATATGTACATGTCGTGCAGGGATTCGGGTAGTCACGCACTAAATCTATGGGTTGATTAAAATTATAACATATAATAGGTCCTCTTTATCGACCAAAGCTGTTGGAAATGTTTAACAGGTAGCATATGCTTGTCATTGATGGCAAGTACAGCAATGAAGATTGCATGACTACAGGAAGAATGGAACAGAGGATGTTTAGTATGTTTTACAGGCAGCGTAATCTTGTCATTGATGGCAAGTACAGCAGTAATGATGGCTTGAGTACAGCAGTGATGATCAACAGGCAAAGAGAAGATAAGTCCAGGAAGATCGAATGGTTGAAGGCCCGAGAAGCATTTATGATCGTTGGATCCCATCCAAAATTCCCGACAGCATCAGATCTGAAGAAAGACAATAAGAGGGCACTGAAGAGGAGAATAGATCTCAGGCGTCAGATCTGAGCGCAGGGTCTGACCACCATTGGATCGAGGAAAACCTGCACATTTTTTAAAGTGCAAGGAGAAGGAAGACAGAGATCCACAGTCGTTGGATTCCATCCAAAATTCCCGACAGAACGAGAGCTGTTAGATTTGGTACAGGGTCGCCGACAGCCGTCAGATCTGCAGAAGCTGTGAGGGAGATAAGCCTTGGGAGCAAGAAGAGAAGTCCTGACACGAGGAGTTGTCATCAGGACATCAACCATCTGGGGATCGGAGTTCTCAAGGTCGTGAGAACCAGGACATTGAAAGTCTCAAAATCCCGACATAATCGGGACCGTCCATTTGGAAGGACGCGTGGCAGCGATCGGGTGCCACCGGGAGAAGCTCGACAGGAGGCTTCATCGGAGAATCGGGAATCGGAGTTTCACAAGTCCCGTGAACAATTGCATCAGACATCGCGAAATCATGATACGCGATTTCCTAATAAGGCATATAGTGTGTGGGCCACCCAGGAGTCAGTGGAGGACAGGTGGCAGGTCAAAGGCCGGGAGCCGTCGGAGGACCAGCGTATCGGGAATCGGCAAATTGGTATTCCAGTGGACGAAGGATCGGGGAAATCCCTAGAGGAAACCCCGACGCGGAATCTGAACCATCCATTCGGTGGGATGCGTGTCAGGAGTACAGAGGAAGTCGGGGATCGGCATATCACGAATTCAAAAGGAAAAGAACACAATGCAACAAAAACCCCGATTTCGCGATGTGCGATTTCGCGATTTAATCGCATCCGTTAAGATAAGAAGTAATCGGGACCATTGATCTCACATCGTTTTGGGGTATCGGGGATCGCGACTTGGAGAGTCGAGATGCCTCATCTCCAGACTCGTGAAATGCAAAATCACGAAAGCGCCTTATGCATAAGGTTGTGGTCACAGCCCTTGGTCACATCAGCGAGAGATGGATAGATGTTAGAGGACAAGGAGGAGCTGAGCCTTGTCGCACAGGCAGGTGGAGAACAATACAGAAGGTGACATGACAGGAGTGGGGCCCTTCATCAATACTCCACCATTTCGGACCCCCCCCCGTATTAAAGACAGAAAGGCAAGGGGGGTCCGGAATCACTTGAGCGTCGTTGATCTAGGTGCTTTAATCCTGACCGCTCGAGAGATGCATGCCCAATTCCGGACCCCCCCTTTCGCTTAAAGATAGAATGGCAAGGGGACTCCAGAATCAAATCCTGACCGTAGATCTGGGAGCACAGATACTGACCGTCTAGATTTGTTCGCCGCATATCCAACGATGTAGATGAATTTAAACAAGATCAGAGGGTTACTATTTGTTTCTCACAGATTAACTTTTCAGTTACAAATCCGTTAGTGAAACGGACCCATGATTGCAAATTAGTTGTCGATCAGTTGGCGTTTCAGTTTCCTGGACAATTGTCGTCATTTTGCCCAAGGAGTTGGGAAGTTGAAACGTCGTGCTTGTGTGTATAAAAGAAAATGAGACAGACTGTGTATGGTTGGCGATACTGGAGGAAAAAGATCTTGTAATTGAAACAGAAAGGATGAGCTCAACTGTTACAGAGAAGACGAAGAGTCTCATCTTCTAGTGAGGCTGAGGAATCTCAGCATAACATGCAGTGATGTTGAACACATGGGAAAACTGCCAGAGAAGCTGAAAAGTTACCATGATGATCAGGTAGAGCACTCGAGAGGTGGAGGAGATCGGCGCGGTGTGAGTATGCAGAGGAATTGCGCACATTGCATGCATAAGTGGCACAGAAGACATAAGTACAGTGTACAGAGAAGAGAGTCATTGTTGTTGGCATTGTTGTTGGAGTTGTTGTGGTCGTTGTGTAGGAGGATTGAAGTGTGAGCAAGGAGGCAGAGCACAGGAGTAGAAATACACAGCAGAGGAAGGTTGCATTGGAGGGACATGGTGCAGAACAGAAAGTGCTAGGTGTGTGCAGAAGACACTGATGCAGACAGGGTAGAGCAGTGTAACAGAACAACGACAAGGCTGGTAAGCCATTGAATAACTGTATTTCGNGAATCCTCCTCTGCCTCCTTGATTATAACCTCCCATGGGAGTATTAAACTATGAGAATCCCCCTTTTGCTTCTTCACCTTGGAATCTATAAGCATCTACAATGCGCTCTCAAATCAGGTCTAATGTGCAACAATGTTTCTCATCATGTCTGACAGATTTACAGAAATTGAAAAACAAATTCCTCGCAGTGCTCTGGTATTTTTGCATCAATAGGAAATTATGATGGTGGTGACCCACCATCTTACAAATATCGCACCATATCCCTAATGGGTTCGGAACTCCCATATTCAAATATTGTTGGAATGTTGGATATTCATCCTTATGATGGCCTTATGTTTTAAAGGTGATACACCAAACTCCCTCGTGCTTTTCTTTTCCTTTCGTAATTTACTGTAACTGAATAGTCAGTGCGGCTAGCTATGACATAACTTGATCCATCCCCGTGTTATTCTCTCCATAGGGGATTTTTCCAATTTCATAGCAATTTCTAGAGCTTCTGACAACGTTGCAATCTTATGTTGCATCAAAGGGTAGCGTATATGTAGAAACAATCCTGCAATAAACCACTCCCAGTGTTTTTCATCTCGAATATGAAATTTCGATCCTTCAGTATCTTGAACCTTTGATCATAGTCCCATACTAATTCATTTACTATGTGATTAATCTCCTTCAGCTCTATAATGCACTGGCACTGAGAATTAGGCTTCTGCAATTCTTTTAGCAAGGATTTTATTACCTCTTCCAATTTTCTTGTATGACCAACAGGTGTAGTATTTTGATATTTTATGTACCATAATAGTGTGCAATCTCTGAATGCCATTTCCAACTACACAATCTTCACATCATTGTCCTGGAAATTCTTCACAGTCCATATTGTGTCACAAATGAACAAATGTTGTTCTGGGTTTTATGAACCGACCCCTTCAAAGAGAGGCGTCCTTAAGGTGAGATCTACCCCTGCCATTGTATTCTGTGTGGTATTCTTTACCGATAATACTAATTGATTATGATTCGATGTACTACTTCCACTACTTTGATTACTTCTACTGCTATATTTACTTCCATTACTAACTACAATTGATAAAAATTTTGATCTTACATCATTTCTTGGAGATGCACACGGGGTCATGGGTTCGATGCAGAGTTCGATTTGAGTGGGATCCTCTTCTACTAGACTGAGATGATGGATCTTTTCTTCTGTGCATAGACTCCCTTCAATTTGGAATACTGCACTAGTGTCTCTTTCCTCGATCTCACTGTGCTTCCCTTCTCTCATAGCCACGGTCCTCTTCTTTTTCAGTCTAAATATATTACCACTATGTAATACTTTGATCTCTTCTTTCGTCGCGTACTCTTCTTCTCCCAACATCCTCGGCCCATTTGTTCCTCATTCCCTCTATTCATCTCTCTCTACACTCATATCATTCCCTAGTCATCCCCCAGTTCCCCTATGTGTGCGAAGGTGCTTAGCAATTGGATTCCATTGTCATAACTCCTTTGTCTCATAACAAAATATTAATCCATGTAGATATTAACTTTAGGTATCTTCTGCATGGTGCTTTAAAGAAATCTCTCTCAGCAGCACTATACGAGTGAGTACAATATATGGCAAATTCAGTAACAAAACCTCCCAGCATACTATCCAACTAGTATTCAATTGTGTGTGATGTATTATTGCTTACTGCATTAACTTGTCGAATTAATTCAGGAGTCGAATTCCTCAGAAATGCAGTTCAATATCTTCCAATTTGTTCCATAAATCTCTAGATCCATTCTGCTATCACATTCGAGAAGTCAAAAAAGAAAATTTCATGCAAATCTGTAAAAAAATACCTTTGTAGACACTCTTATGTGTTTATCCTTGGATTCTTTTTCTGATCTACAACAAACTCGATATCCTTAGTATTTAACCATTATATGATCTCATCCTTAGTATTAATCCATTCTCTGATATCCTCCTTAGCAGGCCTCCACATCCCCCTCATTCGCAAATCTCGGTCCCAACAACAGAACCATTTGTTGGTGTCTGGTGGGAAGACTCGGTGTTAAACATTAATTCACCAACAAATCCCAAGATACCAGACCTTTCGGCATCACCTGCAAATAGGTCAAGTCTCATCCGAGGTACCTATGGGGACTACAGGAACCAAGTTTCCACAGTCATGGGGGAATATGAGCCATTCATCCTTATTGTTTACTTAACATTCATACATATATTCTGTGTGCAAAATCATAATAATACCATTTATATGACATAATAATCCTACTTAACCATTCAAACATATGCATGAAACCATCAGATACATATTTATACTAATCATTAATCATACATTCTATGCGTGCAATGAATAGAAAGAAAAACACATCATATCAACATATACGTCAGGACACAAGGATTTAACATGGTTCATCCCAAACTGGGATACGTCCACAACGACTGGCTTATTATATTATTCATTCATAGTGTTTCTTACGATGGGTGCGCAATGCGTTCATATAATGATCTTCAATAAAAACCCAAACCTGCCCAATTTGTTCTATGTTGCAATGCACACATACCTCTCGACCGATATTTAACTCAACTCTTACTCATCCGCTCAACAAAACTACAATATTGAACTTATGATCTAATCAACTACTTAGCCTCTCATTAACTTCTATTCAATTTTACTTTCTACCCAAAGCCCATACATATTTATGCATATACATTGGGGCTTAGCCCATTACAATGTGGACAAAATGTCCCAAAACTCCTAACTAACTTCCNTGATCTAATCAACTACTTAGCCTCTCATTAACTTCTATTCAATTTTACTTTCTACCCAAAGCCCATACATATTTATGCATATACATTGGGGCTTAGCCCATTACAATGTGGACAAAATGTCCCAAAACTCCTAACTAACTTCCGCCTTCCATGCATTGATTCCTTATAATACGTTAATTGTCTTTCATGCGCTGACTCCTTAAAATACGCTAATTGTCTTACGTGTGCACTATTCCTTTGCTAATTTTTCATGCAATCCGCTCATATGTGATTCCCAAAACTTACCCAAAATGGCATGCTCCAATATCCATCAACGAAGAAACTTGTCCTTATGGATTTTTCAATGTGAAATGGATTTCGCTGATGGCCAATGAACTCATTGGCATCGACGAATTATTTGAAGCACATGTGTTTCCAACATTTCCATCGAATCTCATGAAGCTCGATAAAAGTGAGGAAAATCGTATAGATCTGATGTGGCAATCCGATGTGGGTGGTGATGTGGCAAAAGGGGAGACACATTCTAGTGACATGGTAAGTGATGTGGCAGGTATGAATATCCACATGGTGAGTGATGTGGCAGTAACTCATGTCTGTCATATGATGTGGACACTCGACTTTCCAAAATCATATGAATCTCGTCTTTATCCACCAACGGTCAGGATTAATTAATCTCTCGAATTGGATGATCGTGGGTTGTTCACCCTCTTCGTTGATCGACATCAGCCAAATTCAAGATCCATTTCATACTTTTGTAAGATTCATCGACCAATGTCGATGAATGATGTACATTGGTGATCAGGGGAATCTTTCATGATTTTATGAGTTTGCACAGAGKTTTTGTCGATGCCTGATGGACTATTGGTGATCATCAAAATTGTTTATCGAGAATTGGGGGAAAACAAGGTTTTAACTAGTTTTTTGTCTCTTTTTGCAAAATTCTCAGGTCCCAAACCCTTCTTCAAATTGGAACTCAKGTGCTCTCTTTTCATTKTTTATAATTTATGTTTAAGTTTAAAACACAACCAACTAAGTCGAATTGGAAAAGGAGTGTAAAACAAAGTGCGAGCAAGCTAAAACAAAATTAAAGAAGCTCAAAAAATAAATTGGTACCCATTGAAGTACATGATATWTCAAAGAGTGTGTTGAGATATCAACACCTCCTACTTTATATCAAGAATAATATACTCGAAAAGATAAGAAGGTGGTTGATCCAAAGGTAAGGAAGGAATATTTTCAACAAGGAAGACTAGTACTTATGTGGGACAAGAGGAAGGGTAAGCCAAATATGCGCGAGTTTGATTTTTTATGGTATTTCCCTTACAATATTGAGAAGAAGACCAAATATGGTTCATTTACTTGTCTACACCCGAGGGAAAGAGATTACCATTACCCATTAATGGATCCCTTCTCAAACCCTATTATGCAGAAGGAACTTCACTTCTTAGGTTTAGAATAGAGTAGGTTAGTATTAGGTCATCTTATGTACTTGCATTTGATTGCTTATTTTCCTTTCTTCATGTTATTTATTGATTTATTGATACATCCATGTTAGCTTAGCATATACATGTTATAAAAAAATGATATATTGATGAAAATGGAAAAAATTTCTTTCTCACATTGTTTTTATATTTTTCATAAACCAAGGTGGATAACATCCCCCTATCATTTGTTGCTAATATTTTTATGTTAGAATGTACCAGTACTTTTAGAGTGATACAATTTGTAGGTATTGGAGTACCATATATGTTGAGGTTCTCATGCACTCTACAGTGAGCACATGTCCCCATGTTGGAGCCATATATTACCCCCTCTCACCTAGGGGTGACTATAGGAGATTATGTCTCATGGTTCACAATGAATACAATGATCCCGATGATGATGATGATCAATATTCTCTATAGAAAATAACCTCTTAGATTCCTCCCCTCTCATCTATCTCAACTCATTGCACTTGATCAATATGGTTCATCTAATGATGGTGGTCCATCACACATGAGGTACACTAGTCATTTTTTCATAGAAAGGGTCATATTTAATGTGTTAGGAATTTAGGTGAGGATCATGGGTTGAAGTCAGATAATGGATGATGAGCTTGGAAGTTGTGATTTTTGTCTTTTTTCACCTTGGTGGCCATAATTTGTGTCCTAGTCTAGTGTCACCACTCTTGGGGAACATGGGTACTACTAGTGGGCCTTGATAGGAGTAACATATTGCTCCCTTCCATACTCAACACTTTTCATATATATTATTTCGTTGTCCTATATTTTGGTAATGGTTGTTACATGTAACCCAAAAAGACCCGTGATTCATTCTCCTATGAGAAGAAGGGATAGAATGCCAAGGTTGACGCAACAACTATAAAAAATGAAAAGAAAGCATGCTATAAAAGAAAGAAGAAATAATGGGATAATAAATGACCAAGTCAAAAGATAAAGTTAAACTTGAGATCTATCCCCTCACTATGAGGCAATTTCCCCTATTCATAATACAATGAATGCATATCAATTAAAAAGACTTAATTATAGTAAGAAAAATAATGAATGCTTGAAAACTGAAAAGGGTACTTGCAAAAACAATAAAAGAAAGGGGTTTGGAATACACACACTACCAATGAAAGGGTATATCAAGCAACAATTTCTCCCTCTACAAAGGCCCTCATGGTGATGGATGGAGCACAGTTACCTTGTATGTCAATGACTCCATAACCATGAAGTAAACCCCATGTCACCTCATTCATTATATTTACACTTTGAAGGGTTTCATAGGAACTATTTCTCTACTTGGGTACTGACACACCTAATAGGGTCTCTTGATGGTCCTCCCATACGTAAACTTGGAAAATCGCATAAATTCTTGAGTTGGTGTGAAGCTTGAAGAATATACCTAATATGAGTTGCTTACATGGATTTTGTGTTAAGTGGTGATTTACTTTGTATGATTCTAATGTCTCTTGTATCTTATAATTGTTGGTCTTACTTGATTTTGTGGAACGTTCCTTGTTTGATCATGATGCACTCTTGACATCATCCTTTGAGGGCATTTTTATGATGATACCCAAGACATTGTGCACTATACAAAGGRCATTTCACATTTGATGAAGAGCATTGGGCCATATGATGATTGGACATTCCAGTAAGAAAAATAATTAATGCTTGAAAGATGAAAAGGGGAATTTTAAAAACAATAAAAGAATATCAAAAGGAAAGAAAGGGGTTTGGGATACACACACTGTCGAGGAAATGGTATCTCAAGTAGCAAGTGTTCCCTCTACAAAGGCACTCATGGAGATGGAYAAMGMATAGTTACCTTGCATGCCAATGACTCCAAAACCATGAAGTAAACCCCATGTCACCTCATTCATTATACTTCACTTCAAAGGGTTTCATAGGAACTATCTTTCTACTTGGGTATTGGCACACCTAAYAGGGTCTCTTGATGGTCCTCCCATACCTAAACTTGGAAAATTGCATAAAGTCTTGAGCTAGTGTCAAGTTTGAAGAAGATAYCTAAATGCGGCTTTTGTATTAAGTGGTGGCTTACTTTGTATGATTCTAATGGATCTTGTATCTTGTAATTTTTATTCTTACCTATATTGGGCTCCAACTTTGACACATTCTTGCAATGTCAATACACTTATTTTTCCTCTTTATTCCTCTATATTTACCATTTCACTATCTCTATCACTATATTACCCATGATTTTGACATTCAATCATCCAAAGACCCATAGACGATAAAACACTATAAATATTTATGAAATTTCATGTTTTAATGAATATATAAGCGGATATGTTTTTATTTTGAATTTTGGTAGCATCTCTGCTACTAGATTTCTTGTAGCAGATTGTTTTTGGGGACAATTGTTCCACGCAATTTTTCTAGTGCACGAGGACAAATTCAGAAATTCTGCAACATGGGTTTTTTGCATAATATGGCCATTTAGGCAACTTGTAGGCATATTTCTCGCAGTGAATGACAAAGAATGTACATGTGTATCTTCAAATGATTTTTTATAATAATTTCCTATAGCAGTTTGTCATCTTCATAAATATGGTAGTGCCTTGATGATTTGGATGGTTGCACCTCTCGTGGATGAATTTGGGAACATGGGTTTTGTGGAGAATGATGTTGTAATAATTTATGTTCTTCAAATGATCCAAAAAAAAAACCATTATCTCAATTAAGATAAATCCAAGATATGATGGTTGTGAGATCCACACATTAGGGGATTGATGTCATGTTGTTGTAACCTCTTTCCTTCTATGAAATGTAAGTTGTGTGTAGAAATATAAGGGATATATCAGAGAGGAGTTCAATGTGTGTGTGTAACGTATTGGGAAATAATGTCCCTATACTTACTTGTTGATAATAAAAGAGATATGTGTTGAACTTRTGAGCAGAGTATTGTAGTCTTCCTTGGTGGTGTATGCCAAGGGAGGGAGGCCCCSCTCTCTCTGGTATACACTTCCCAAATAGTTTATTAAGTGTATCTAATTTTTACATTCTCTAGTTTCAGTTGTGTGTTTCTATTTCGTAAACTAACTGCTCTCATTTCATTTATCAATTGAYTTCTTTCTTAAGATGCTATGTTAATTTATTTATACTTTTGTTGTCAATTTATTTCTGCTCTTTAAATTCTATTCATGCATGTTAATTGTCGTATGTGAGTTTGGTGTGTTGCCAAAKATCTTCAACGTTGTTAACACAAGAATTCTAATAAAGAGAAAGCTAAATGATTTGGAAAAACAACCATGAGACTTCTGGATTTGATTTATGACTGCACATTTCTTTAGTTTGATTCTTGATATGCTATGAGAGTCACTTGAATCATTATGATAATTATATGGTTGCAAGAATAATTTTGATTGAAGAAAAATATTGTAACCGAATCAATTATTATAGCCTCGATGTTTAATCTTGACTCCTAGAAATGATTTATTAAGTTGATTTCCCTTTTAAATTTAGTAGAATTAGTTTGTTGCATGATCCTGCATATATTTTTTCGGCATCTCACATGTTTTCAAGCTCCTAGATCGATAATTTAATGTTCATCAATTGAAGCAATTGAATTGACGAACAACCTGATTATGTGGACCTTGTTTGATCATGATGCACTCTTGACATGGTTCTTTGGAGGATTTTTTTATGATGATACCCAAGACATTATGCACTATACAAAGGAAATTGTACATTTGATGCAGAGATTTGGGCCATATGATGGTTGCACATTCCCTAGGAAAACTTCCCAACACCTCCTAGAAATTGGATGATGGATAGATGAGCTTGGATGTTGCATATACATCATGATGTACTATTGATAGGGAAGAAATCCCCACAAGTTGGACAACACACCTTGTTGATGCATAAAAGCACAATGAGAATCCACTCTCGACATTGTTTTGTATCGAAAATCAAAATCTTACTCTCACTGAACACCCCTGGTATAAATATCTCACTCATTACTTGCAATATCAAATGTGTCCAGATCACTTGAATCATCATCAATGAAGGAGACTTTGTCTTGAACCTTATAAGTATCTCATTCTAGGAGATTCTCTGTTTAGAAGCTATGTTGATGGATTGTTGCTACAATGCATAGATAATGATGCAACTCAAAAAATATTAAATGAAATTCATGGATCAACAACATCTATTATTCACATTGGTGGTCACTTTTCTACCAAATCCACCACTTTTAAAATCATTAGAATTGGTTACTATTGGCCATTCATTTTTTAAGATTCCTATCAATTTGTAAGGGGTTGTGATAAATATCAAATGTTTGTTGGTAAAGAACATCTCTCTTCTATGCCTTTACAACCCATCCTTCCAGAGTTTCCCTTTTCCAAGTGGGGTTTGGATTTTATTGGTCCTATTAATCCTCCATCTTCTGCAGGTCATATTTTTATATTGACAGCTATGGATTACTTCACAAAGTGGGATGAATTTGTCCCTCTTAAACATGCTCAAGATGAACAAGTGATTTCCTTTTTAGAATCCAACATCTTGTCTAGGTTTGGTCTTTCCTTGGAAGTTATTTCAGATAATGGACCTGATTTTATTTCTGCAAAGCTAACTCAGTTTCTTACTAAGATTGATGTCAAACATTTCACTTGATCTACCTATTACCCTTAGAGAAATGGGAAAGCTGAGTCAACTAACAAAAATATGGTCAAAATTATGAAAAGAATCATATAAGACAAACCTCGCGAGTGGCACACACTTCTCACTTATGCGCTCTAGGAAGATCGTACCACCACTAAGGCTAGTACAAGATTTACCCCATTTCAGTTATTGTATGGTCAAGAGGCTATTATGCCAATTGAACTGGAGCTTACTTCTTTACGTTTGGCATTACAAACCGAAGATTTGAATTCTACTGACATTTCTCAGAGAATGAGTTCCCTACTTTCTTTGGAAGAAAAAGCGGGTGCCCTGGAAAATTTGAAAAGAAGACAACAGACAGTTAAGAAATATTTCAATAAAAGAGATAAATCTGTTGATTTCAAATTTGATGAAAAAGTGCTACTCTTGGATTCTTCCCATGCTGAAAGAGGAAGACATTCTAAATTCCAAAAACGATGGCTATGTCCATTTAAGATCACTTATGTCCTTGGCACCAATTCATATCTATTGAAGGATATGGATGAGTGATGTTCTCTTATAGTACTAATGGTTCGCATCTGAAACACTATGTTGAACCAACTTGAATGTTTATTTTATATTTTGTAAGTATTTTCTTTTTGTACATTTTTTCCTTGTTTTTGCTTGATTATAGTTGTTTTGTATATCATTTTTTGTTCTATTCTTGATTTCATAACCATTTTTTGTCAAGGTGAAGTAAACTGGATCAGTTATGTCATTAGTCATTATCTATAAATATTGGTGGTCAGTAATAAAATTTGATATACAACTGAGATATTATGGTCCTCTTCTCTTTAAATACTAATGAAGTATACCTTTGGTTTCATTTTTGTTGTGGGCTAGATGGGTTTTACCCTCCCTTTTTCTCCTTTCCCTTTCTTCCTTACATTTATATTTTATAAGAGCATATCAAATGATTATATGAAACTTGCAGAAAATGTTGAATTATCAATGAATATTATTTCAGAAATGTACCATGATTTTTACAATTATTATGCAAACATGACCAAACAGGGATGATTTTAGGGGCTAAATTTCACTCATGGGCTAATTTTCCATGGTTTTTCCCAAAAAAATATTCGCTATTCTAAAAATGATTCACCCAAATTATAAAGGACAAAATTATTTTACCTTAAAAATCGCCAAAATTTTATATAAACTATATAAAATCCTTAGAAATTTGAATATTTTCACAAAACATTCGCCAAACATTTATAGTTGGCATATGAAGGATTAGTAAGATTCACCAAGGTTTCTACATTTAAAAATAAATTTCCATCCTTAAAATCATCCTTGTGACCAAACCCCCTCAACATCCCACTTTCCATAAGTCATTCCACAAAGTCTCAGTCCATACATCATTTAAATTTCATCCCCTGTTGTATAACTTTGTTCTTGGTTACTAATATCATCTCTTATTATGCGCCCCACCATGTTACGAGGAAAATATATCTATGGCTAGGGTGAACCACAACAGATGGAAATGACTACATAAATCAACTCTATCCCAACAACATGCTATATAAATTAATATGCAAGTGAGATAAGAAAGAGGCCTACCTCGTCCAGATGTTCAATGATGTCCACCGTTGAGAACTTTGACCCAAAGCTATATACCTGCAACAAGTTCTCAATAAACAAGCAAAGAAAGCATATGGTGATATTATAAAAGGTTAGCACATTAGATAGCATAATCCATCAATATGCATAACAAATACACCCATGAATAATAACTCATATATTTTCAAGATACCAATTGGACGGGAAGAGAGTATTTCTATTAATAAATAATCAGCATAAGTGAAAATATTACAAAATTCTGTGTCGACACGATTCAGAACCGAGAAACTAAGTTCCTTCTAGCTGGGCCTCCACCACTTCAATCCTCCACCAAAGGCAAGCTCATAGAAAGGAGAAAATGACGTTCTCCATCAATAAGGGAAGAGATTGGGGGTTGAACACTGTGTTCATACTTAAAGGAAAAAGGGATGCAGACTCAATATGAAGTAAATAATTTCTCCAGAGTAACTTTTATCTCAAATTTGAATTCTTTCTCTCTTTTCCATAGCTCGGAATTGGCTCATTTATAGCCTTCAAAATGGAACTGAAGGGTCGAGTGGGAACGTTTCCAGTATATGGAAGGCCAAGGATTAGAGACCTATCGTGACATGGAAACTTGACATTTAATTTTCATTTTCTGGCACAAATCTCGATGTACACGAGTTGTAGTGGAGCAGTCTGTGTATACGCTTGTTGTATAGTGTGTAAGATGGGTACAAGTGGATTTTTTTTTTATTTTTGTCTTTGGATTTCATCAATCAGGGAAGGTAAGTCTGCATAGGGGAACGTAATAATGCCCTCTCTACAAGATTGCATAGGGTGAGGCAAATATTGCTCTAACACACTGATTTCATTCAAAACCAGAGTTCTAAGTTATAAATTTGCTATAAGAAGATTTCCATGTGGAGTCGCCATTTGTTGACGCATAAAAGCGCAATGAGAATTTTGTTTGCAAAGATTTGTAATACATGATACTTATACTATATGGTATTAATAATTAGTAGGTCAGAATCCTTAGGATAAAAGCGTAATAAATTGATTTCCTTCTAGACATATGACTTTCACAGAAATGTTGTGGTCTGATTGAATTTTGATGTTCTCACATACACAAAATGGCTCTGCAACAGTAATTAACGATAACTTCATCCTCATATTTCATTTTCAATGATGTGCTATCCGTCAAAAGAAAATAAAGGGACCTCCAAGCAAAACCATGTTGCATACAAAATGCAAGATGTGTTATTATATGAATGCAATATGTTAAAAAAAGGGGTTGGTCAAGTTTTCTTTACCATATATCACCAATGATATCTCATAAAGGTTCCAAAGTTATGTTAGGGTCATCGTACACAAGGACGAATGAACTCAATTTACAATGCAAGTCACATATGCCATACTTCATGTTACTTGATGTTTTATTTAATTCAATTTCTTTAAAACAACGATGCTCCTATTCATTTGTGAGTATGGGATATATATTAAAATGGTGAAGTTGATGGTTTGATGTATGGCATGAGGTTGGATTTGAATTGGCATTGAGTGTGCTCCACCATGTAAGGTTTTTTTGGATGCAATTAATAATTGGTGGGTTGGTTGATGGTTGAAATGATGTGAAATAAATGAACTCTGCTAATTTCTCTTTTCTGGTATACCACCTTTTCATATTGCCATTTTCTTGGGAGCTCGTCATTGTTGTGAACTATAGTTTTAGATTTTTCGGTGGTTTGTTGAGACTTGGGACTGCTTCCTTTGTGGCATTTTGGGAAAATTTCAACAGTTGTGGGGCTCTTTGACTCTTCTAGCATCAATAGTTCAGTCTTTCTCTGACAAAATTGGGATATTGGCTCATTTTGTTTGCATGTTGTATGTGCACTATGAATATGCCTCTTTATTCGATATGGGTATCTGAATAATGAATTTTTTGGGTTGTTTGATCTCGTAATGGAATAAAAATGACAAGGTTAGAATGCAAATGATGTTCACGACCTGCATTTTGTATAGTTTCTAAAAATGGAATTTAAACTATGTTATTGTCAATGATGAACATTGTTGTTGCTACTTGTTTGGGATTTGTGCTATTCTGGTCCCCTATCGTGCACTATGAGTTAATTTTGCGCTCGTTACAAGTTTTTCTTTTGAAACAGAATAAAAGCGTTCGAAATAACTACTGTCAACACTCCCATTTTTAACTCCTACTGTGTTTTGTCTTATGGAAATATGCACTAGATTGATTGTGATAAGTGTTGTGGCATTTCAATGGTTTCAAAACCCAACAACAATGAATGAAAGTGGGTTCGTTTGGGTGTAGTTTATCATGGTCGTAGCTCACATTTCTCTATGTTATCATCGTAACCATGTTAAAAGTGATTATGTTGTCAACCTCCCATTTCGACTTGACAATCTTGTGAACCCTTGAACAATATTGATTTTCCTCATTTATATGTGCATGGTACCAAACTACTTGCAAAAATGGGTTTTTGGTTCAGAACAAGGGTTTCAATTTTCTCCTAGCTTCAACTTGTTTATTCTGGAATTGATGGATAAACTAGGGTGTTATTACAAAACCAATATGGGTCCCTCGACTCAGATATCATGCAGGTGTTACAAAACCACATGTGGGTCCCTCTAATTCTATATCATGCCATGACTTGTTTGTTGATATTTACCTCTCCAAATTCGTTTTATGAGTTTCTGGTAACATGTTATTGGGATTGCTTGGTCAACGTAATCCTTTGGAAATTTCAGTGTTCCAATAATGATTAGAGTTCGACATTCTACAAGATGAGATGTGATAATGACACAAATTATTGGAAAAGTCTTCTTGTGCCATGTCACCTTGATATTGGATTAAATATGTCCTAATGATGAATTTAATGGATTAAAAATTTCGATAGAGAAGAGTTCAAATGGGTGTTGTTGGAAGGATTAAAGCATTGTGATAAGAAGAAATTTGGGGATTATGTTTATATGTTTTGACTAATTGTTTTCCATAAATTATAAGAAAGGGTTCGAACTTGGGATTGATTATGATAATTGATGTTGAATAAATATTAAAAGGACATTGACTGATTACATTTCCTATTCATTATTTTCACTTTACGCTAATTACAATCCCCTCATTATTCCCGAATTGTTTTATTTTCCCATGTTATGATTCTCACAAGAAATGTGATGGTTTGAGGGCTTTTAGGAGGCAAATTTTCAAATGAGGATTATAGACAGAATTGATGAGATTTGCAGTTATATGAAGGTGATGATATGAGTATATAAGATGTATTTGGGGTTAAAGATTTGTTTTATATTTAGAACAATAGTCATACTTTCCCTGTCATGAATCCACTTTTCATTCATTACAAATCTCCTCATATCCCATATGTCATTATATCTCCCTGTTCTAAATTATATTATGGATCAAGATGGAAAAATGATTATGGTTGTTATATAGAGTGATGAATTGTTTGCATGTACTCTAGTGCATGAAATGAAGAGAACCAATATTTCAATTTTATCTTTAGGCAGAGTATTTGATGATTGATTAGTTATTTTAATTCATATTCTAATTTGAACTTTCTTTAGATCTGATTTTTTTTAGTAGAGGTAGCCATGGTAGAGGATGAAATAGAGGTAGAAATAAATTTTGGCAAAGAGGCCACAGGAGACCCGGGTTTTCTATTCATTTTGATGCTAACCCGTAAGAATTAAATAAATTGTTTCAAGCTGGGTTCTTCAACCTATTCGGTCAATGAGTGTTACAACCTCATCCTAGACCAGAGAGACCTCCTTTCCAACCTCGTCGTATTTTTTCAAATGTTCATGTACCTGCTTATGTTTCTCTCCAACCAAAAGTCCCCATAAATGATGTGTGCAATAAATTGTTCACCAACCTAAAGTTCATCACAATGGTTGGCTTGTTTTTTCATTTCCACTTCCTCCACCACCTCCATTAAACCATCATGCTCAACAAATTGACCATTTCATTTCCCATGTTCATTCTTCGCATGCTAGTAAGAGATTAAAGACTGTTATCCCTAATCTTTTGACAATTAAAGGAAAAAAAGTGGCTTCTCACTCCAACTCTTCCAAAGAGTTTTAAGATTCAGTCACGTCTCATGCCCAACAAAATGATGCACAGTCTCCATTTTTTAGTGAAATTCAACCCCAAGGGTCAGATCAACCTCTTGTTGAAAGAGATAAATCAACCAACGAGGAAAAAGCAACAAGTAGTGAGAAGAGGCAAACTGCCTCACACAACAAATATGGTTTTTGAATTTCATGTCTAAAGAATGAAGATTTTAATTTATGTTTTGAATTTTATTATTGGGACATCATGATATTAAATTTTTTGGACAGCCCGCATGTATCTGTTTATTTGATAGAAAAAAATTTTAATTGACAAAGATGTGAATGATTTTGGGAGACACAAGGGAACTTCAAATGCATGTAATATGAGTTTTTAATTGTTGGCATATTTTGTTATTTGGATGAATTGTGGAGTGACAAGGAGGTAATCAAAGCTTAAAGGGATTTTAAAAGGAATTATGGGGTCCCACCTATTAGTTATTATTCAATATACCCCTATTTATTATTTTACTAGTATTACTTGTCTGTAATTTGTGTTAAGTCAATTAAGACTTAGATAAAAATTTAGTTGAAACTACCACAACTTCTTTTGAAAGAGATAAAATCTCATCACAAGGGGTAACAAAGGGGAGAGCAAGGAAATAATTTTTTGATATAAGGTCTGCTCTTATACTTGTGAGATTATCATTTTCATTCATTATGAGTTTTCTAGGAATCTTAACCCTCTTGTTGACAATGGGGTCTTATTGAAGGTAGAAGGATTCAAAGATTGAGTCATATACGTAAACATATTGTTATAGAAAGGTTGATCATTTATTATTTACAGTCTATGTATTATGTTCTGTTTATGGATTAATTTTCATTACTGATAGGGAATATTTTGCAGAGTTAGTAAATGATGCTTATGTGGAAAATATGATCTAGATATTTAGTTTTAGTATTTTCTTGTTGTCAGAGTATTTTTGTATGGTGTTCGTCGGAGACCTCTAAATCGGATCTTGGTCCATACCCTCTTTGGGGTATGAAAAGAGGGTTATTATTGTAGCTCGGAATGAAATCAATAAATAAATCATTTCACTAGTTTTGTTTTACTTGTGTATTTGTCTGATACTTTTTCAAATTGGCATTTCATTTGTTTCTTTTTCTTAAACAACGTACATATACAATTTTCATTTTCTTCTTTTGCACAGTTAATTATCATAAAAAAACAACATTGATTCCTTGTACTTATTGCTCGTGAATCCAATGATAATTTTTTCTTAGGCTATAAACCCCAGGTGACAATCCCAATTATCTTACCTTAGCCAAGTAAGATTCAAAAATGTTGGAGTGAGGTTCTTCATACCTTTTCCTCAACATTTATTTGGAGACCATACTGGGGAGATCTTTCCATATCTCTCTTGTTGTTGTACTTTATTTATGTAATTAATTTATTTTTTTTATTGTTCTTATTTTGTTTTAATTGATTGATTCCATAATTATGCCTGTTACTAGATGCCCAATATTGGCGATGGTCTTGAATATCAAACTAGAATTTCTTTAACCCTATTTAATACCATTTTAGAGACAACTAGCACTAGGGATGAACTCCATTGTTCTTGGGGAGTCATTTATGAATATATTAGAATACGAGAACAATGGGAAGCCCGACAAAGGAAACCCAAAAATGATCCTCCTCATTGAAATATTTTGCATATGTCCTCTAGCTCTTGTATCTCTCGAAGAACAAGAGGGTTGTCACCTGAAAACCTTCCTATATCTGAAATAGGAAGGAGAAAGGTTGTCATACGAAGCCAACAAAATTCTCTTTGTCAAACCTTATCCGATTCAACTGGTTCTATCCTACCTGTAATTTACTTCACTTAAAATATGACATATTCTAGTGGTAGTAGTGGTACCAGAGGTTCCTCTTCTTCAAAACCCTCAACGCCATCTGTAATATTAAAGTATTTTTAGCCATCAAATTCCAATTCAATCTACAACTAATCCAACAAAAGTCATTAAAAAATATGATTTATTTCAATTCGAAGAAGATGCTAACACCACCCTGTGGCATGTATCTTCTCCCTTGAATCTCACACCAGCCGCCCAACCCCTTCCAAAGTTTAAGGATCATATGCCTAAGTTATTGGGAAATGGCACTATCACTACAAAGGAACACTTGGTATCCTTTTCTAACATGTGTCACAATATAGGGGAAAATGACAATGATACTTGCATGCACTTATTTGTCAACTCTCTTGAAGGGAAGGCAACCGCATATTTTTTTGACTTACCCCCAAAAAAATTCTCTACGTGGGAAGAATTGGTCTATTGGTTTAAATCTACATATATACAACCTAAAATTCCAGTTGATATAATAATATTACTTATAACAATAGTGAAACTATTAAAACATTTTATCTTTGTTTCACTAAGTTGTATAATCAAATTTATGAATTNGGAAGAATTGGTCTATTGGTTTAAATCTACATATATACAACCTAAAATTCCAGTTGATATAATAATATTACTTATAACAATAGTGAAACTATTAAAACATTTTATCTTTGTTTCACTAAGTTGTATAATCAAATTTATGAATTGATCCACCCCCAGAACCATACTGCTTTCATGCATTATTACAATGCTTTACCTTCTTCCTATCATTGTAGATTAGAAGAAAAGGATATAAATAATCTTGTATATGCACTTCAAACCTGTCTTGAGTATGAAGAGTAGTTAGAAAGGATGGGTCTCCCTTAGGGAGATTATGTCAAACAAACCGATATGTCTACATTCTTGTAGCTTATGCAGGATATGAATAATAGAATGATTTCTTATGAAAGGAAAGGAATCACTTCCTCTTCTTCTCCCACTGAGACTTCTTCTCAAGCATCTTTTAAGAGTCCAAATGATAATCCTTTTCAACCAAAGGCTATCATGTGTCATGCCTAGTGTAATTTTTGTGGATAAAATCATGACGAAAGCACTTGTGAAGTTAAAAAGAATGCTAAGGACAAAATTTTCGGCAAGAATTTTGATGGTACTATTGTTGTTCTAGATTGGGCTCAACCTAACAATGTTATGGTAGTTAATATCATAAATAAATCTTACCCCAATAGGAACAAAGTTGATCCTCCCCACACTACTTCT